>OX578154.1:97852673-97870173 GCA_951213105.1 Amaurobius ferox
ACAAATTTCATTACTAAAATTTCATTTTGATTAAGTATGCTAATTAGATTTTGATACGATTCGAAAAAAATAACCTGCCTTCTTTTGCAAAATGGCCCGCAAAAAAGGCAAAATCCAAAATAAAAAATTACGTATGCTCAAATATATCCATTAAATCCTTGTTTCATACGTAATGTTTAACGAAGAAAAGAATAAGACCAACCCCGCTACACTAGGACTAGCCGTTCTCGAGATATTTTAGTTTTTTTGTATTTTCTCTACGCACCTTTGAAAAAAATCTAGTTATCAAATGAGAACGAAAATTGAATTAAAAGTGAATTAAATTTAATTAAAATAAAGAGAACGTGGTTATAAGTCTGCAGGGAAAGTCATGTGCTGCCCACATCAGATTTTTTCATAATTAATTTTGGAGAAATAGAATTAAAAAAAAAAAATCAGAAAAAAAAGTTCCGAGAGGATTCTAAACCGCAGATATTTACCCACCTGTTAACCGCATATCACATCAATTTTCCCGAAACCCATACTCCATGTTTGTGGTCGTGAAATTAGCAGTTTGTGGTTTTGGGTGTCACTGCTGTTAATATCCTGTCTCCGCCATTCCCACCATTTCTTTTACATTGAGCTAGCATGCTGGCCACAAAAACCGCAGACGATTTTATTTTTCAGCGGAAAAAAAAGCGTGGCATTCTACGGACATTAGAACGCATATGCTCTCCGGTTAGAAAGATATCAAGAGAAATAGACAAGAAAATAAATATTTATGTGGTTTGATTGATTATTATATGCTTACGCCTCATAGGATGAGTGAAACGAACCGGTTTTGCCAAGGTGATAATTCAGTAGCAATCTGCAATTCGTTTTTATGAAGGTAATAATATAGTTTATGAACGTATTCTTTAGATTAGAGTAGAATCCAAACCACTTGGACAAAAATAATGTTTTTTTTTTTTTGGTAATAGCCACAGGTTAAAAAGGCGTTAATAATATGTACTTGGTTGTCTTTCTTGGTGGATCTGCGAAGTTTGCTTGGGTTGTCTGATATTGCTGATGAAATTGTTTTCTTTATATTGGGCCTGATAATTGAATCTATTACTTTCCCTATATACATAGTATAATGCATAGGGAAAGTATTGTGACGGGATCGAAAATTCGAATTCAAATTTTTCGACGGAAAAACACGTTTCAAGCATCCCGCTGAACTTGAATCGAACGTTTTTGAGGTCATGTATGTGTGTGTGTATCCGTGAATCTGTGGATGCGATATCTCAAGAACAAAAGGGTGTGTTTCGAATGAAATTTGGTATGAATATTACAATCAGTGAACTCTATTGATTTTAAAAGCAATCGAATGTTCGGAAGACCCCCCCCCCCTAAATGTTCGAATGAAATTTTGAAAAAAAAAATCAAAATCGTCAATAATGTTGCGTAAATGATTATTTCTTATGTAATGTTTCATTACAAAAGGAATGGCACGAACTTTAGAACGATAACATAAACCGTTCTCGAGACATTGCACATTTTAAAAATAAATTTATCAAAAAATTCACATAAAATTAAAAAGTATTAATTATTCTGAAATATGTTTACTTTTCATATGTAATATTATATGATAAATTTGTTAATACCACTAGAGTTACGCGAAATATATTTTAATTGTGTACTTCGAAATAGTTGTTATACGAAAAAGTGTCCGATCTACAATTCAACGTTAAAAACATTGTATTGTGGATCTTATACATTACTTTTTACCTATGAAAGATTTTTCCATGTGAAAGATCTCTATGAAAGATCCATAGCATTATATAGGGTGTCCCAAAAAGATTGAAACGCACTTTAATTTTTTTCCTGCTGGAGATAAGTGGGCAATGTAAATTGTAAAAATGTTGAAAGCAAGGTAGGAAATAAGACTACGTTCATGAAATAGTCTCCCCATTCATTTTCAAAACGTTACACTTTTAAATTTTTATACGATCCCCTTAGACAAATTGAGTCAATTAGAAATTTTTTATTTTTAATTCAAGAAGATTATTAAAAATATCGCATATCTGTATCTTTAAAATTAACGAGTTATATTTAATTGAAATTGAACATTGTGAATGGGGACCCTATATCAAATTAGAAATGTAAGTATGTGACGTATCACAAAATAGGTAAAACTGGATGATAATACATAGGAGACATTTTTGCGAATTCCTCTTAGGCTCACGATGCAATCACGGATTCTTAAGTACTTTTCAATAACTAAGTACTTTTTCAATAATTAAGTACTTTTAAGTACTTTTTTGATCTAAACAATTTCCATCGTCAATTTGTTTATGATCCCTATTTTCACTGATGAAACAGCCTTTCACATGGTATGAAAAAGTGGCATAAGTCAGATTTTTTCCTTTATCATAATTCAGTTGATTTTAAAGATACAGATATGCGGTATTTTTAATGATCTTGTTGCATTAAAAAAAAAAAAATTCTGATTGACCAAGTTTGTCTAAGGGGGTCGTATAAAAACTTAAAAAGTGTAACTTTTTGAAAATGAATGGGAGGACTATTTCATTAACGTAGCCTTATTTCCTACCTTACTTTCAACATTTTTGCAATTTACATTGCCCACTTATCTCCAACAGGTAAAGAATTAAAGGGAGTTTCAATCTTTATGAGGCACCCTGTGTAGTGAAAGTCATGTGTTGCTTATATCAGATGTTTTTGCTTCCGAAACGGACTAGTCCAGTTATAGTTTGAAGATTAATGGTGTTGTTGACGACACATCTTATTTAGATACATATTTGCAGCAGGTTGACCAGTTATATTATATGGGCAGATTTGCAGGGTTCCCTTCAACTATTGAAGGAAATACGTTTGTCTTAGTATCTTAATGGATAGAGCGTCGACTGATGTTCTGTGATTCGAAGTTCAATGACACCCGATCAACTGCAGGTTAGATGCAGGAGATTATTATGAGACATGGAGAAGTTTGTTTCGATTTTTGTAAGGACTTTTTGATGTTTGCAAAGACCATTCGATTTTTGCAAGGACCTTTCGATTTTTGCAAGGACCTTTCGATTTTTGCAAGCACCTTTCGATTTTTGCAAAAGCTCTTCGAATTTCGAAAGCACATTTCGATTTCTGAAACACAATGTTATTTCCTGAATGTTATTTTGAACAAGAGGCTACGATTTATATAGTGGAACGAGGAGATTATACAAAATCTAATGTACGAGTATGATAATATTGACTGTACTTCCAATATAGAAGAATAACTATATACATTTAGCTCTCAATAGCTTACTACACTGTAAAACATTTGCAAGCATGTTACTGAAAGTTTCAGGGGAATCAACTGTCCGTAATGGGGAGTAGGTTCCTAATAGTTATGATAATACACACAAACACACACACACACACACAAATGCCGCTTCGGCAGACGATAGTTAGCTGAATATTTCAAAAATGAAGATGGGATTTTCATAAACGCCTGTAATTGTGACCTTTTTTCGCCGAAACAGTTCGCCGAAATTGAAATTATTAGTGAAGTAGTTAAAAATATATGATGTGGGCCGCACATGACTTTCCCTGCAGACTTATATCCACGTTCTCTTTATTTTAATTAAATTTATTTCACTTTTAATTCAATTTTCGTTCTCATTTGGTAACTGGACTTATTTTCAAAGGTGGCGTAGAGAAAATACGAAAAAATAAAATATCTCGAGAACGGCTGGTCCTAGTGTAATGGGGTTGATCTTATTCTATTTATTGTTAAAAATTACGTATAAAACAAGCTTTTAATGGATATATTTGAGCATACGTAGTTTTTCATTTTAGATTTTGACGATTTTTGTGGGCCATTTTATAAAAAAAAGGCAAGTTCTTTTTTTTTTAATCGTACCAAAATCTAATCAGCACCAGGGTAACCCACAAAAGACTTATCTACCGAATTTTGTACCATTCGGTCCATTAGTTTTTCAGCTAGAGTAGATAAAGGCTTTAGTGCGCCATTTCCCCCCCAAAAAAGGGTTGTTTTCTGCCGAATCGTACCCAAAACTAATCAGCACCAGATTCGCCTACAAGTAATTTACTTACCAAATTTTATGAAATTCGGTCCATTAGTTTTTTAGTTAGAGTGGATACAAAATATGCACATACAGACAGACAAACACACAGACGCCACGCTAAAAATAGTTTTTTCGTATTCTAGGGGTCTCGAAACGTGTAGATACATCGAAAACTCGAGTTGCGATTTTCGGCATGATTCCAAAAATCTGATGTGAGCAGCACATGACTTTCCCTGCAGACTTATATACACATTCTCTTTATTTTAATTAAATTTAATTCACTCTTAATTCAATTTTCGTTCTCATTTGGTAACTGGACTCATTTTCAAAGGTGGCGTACAGAAAAAACGAAAATATCTCGAGAATGGATAGTCCTAGTGTAATGGCGTTGATCTTATTCTTTTCTTCGTTAAAAATTACGTATAAAACAAGTATTTAATGTATATATTTCAGCATGCGTAGTTTTTTATTTTAGAATTTGATGATTTTTGCGGACCATTTTGCAAAAAAAAGGCTGGTTATTTTTTTCCGAATTGTACCAAAATCTAATCAGCACCAGGGTGGCCTATAAGCGACTTATCTACCAAATTTCGTGAAATTCGGTCCATTAGATTTTCAGCTAGAGTGGATACAAGGTTTTGCGGGCCATTTCGCAAAAAAAGGCGGGTTCTTTTCCGAATCGTACCCAAAACTAATCAGCACCAGATTCGCCCACAAATGACTTATCTACTAAATTTTAAGAAATTCGGTCAATTAGTTTTCAAGCTAGAGTGGATACAAAATCTGCACAGACAGACAGACACACAGATACACTGACACACACACAGACGTCACGCTAAAAATGGTTTTTTCGTATTCTAGAGGTCTCAAAACGTGTAGATCCGTCGAAAACTCGAGTTGTGATTTTCGGCATGATTCCAATACTTTTCCTACACATTACCATGTATTGTAGGGAAAGTAAAAATTTGATGTGGGCAGCACATGACTTTCCCTGCAGACTTATACTCACGTTCTCTTTATTTTAATTAAATTTATTTCACTTTTAATTCAATTTTCGTTGTCATTCGGTAACCGGACTTATTTTCAAAGGTGGCGTAGAGAAAATACGAAAAACTAAAATATCTCGAGAACGGCTAGTCCTAGTGTAATGGGGTTGGTTTTATTCTTTTCGTCGTTAAAAATTACGTATTAAACGAGAGCATTTAATGGATATATTTGAGTATACCTTGTTCTTTAGTTTAGATTTTGACGATTTTTAGGGGTTATTTTGCAAAAAAAGGCAGGTTATTTTTTTTTCGAATCGTACCAAAATCTAATCAGCACCAGGATGACCCACAAATGACTCATCTACCAAATTTCGTGAAATTCGGTCCATTAGATTTTCAGCTAGAGTGGATACCAGGTTTTGCGGGCCATTTCGCAAAAATAGGCGGGTTCTTTTACCCCGAATGGTACCCAAAACTAATCAGCACTAGACTCGCCCACAAGTGATTTACCTACCAAATTTTGTGAAATTCGGTCCATTAGTTTTTTAGTTAGAGTGGATACAAAATCTGCACAGATAGACAGACAGGCACACAGACACACACACAGACGTCACGCTAAACATGGTTTTTTCGTATTCTAGAGGTCTTGAAACGTGTAGATCCGTCGAAAATTCGAGTTTGCGATTTTCGACACGATTCCTATACTTTCCCTATACATTACCATGTATTGCAGGGAAAGTGAAAATGAGCAAGGGTTGCAGAATGTGTTACTTCGACACATAGCACTGACAGACAAAGTAGATGCTTGTGGTTCGAATACCGCCAGGGCCACGAGTAGCCCTTTACAGATCATCTTTAGTGACGAGATAACAGTCCTAGTTCCGCTCAGGGAAAAAATTTGATTTCGTATGTCGTTTTGACCTTGGTAAATGAAATACTAAATACTGGAAAAGTATGAAAGGGAGGAATACGAGGGAACGCGCTGTCGATCGCCACGAAAGGATATTCAATTTAGCGATTGGAAGAAAAAGTTTTGGCGATTATGAATTTTGACGATGTCAAAATCAAAAATCGTAGTAGTGTATAGCACGTGTTATACGAATCTTAATGTATAGTATGTGTCTTTTTCAAAGCAATGGTCTTTAAGCATTTGAGAATATATAAATCAAATCTAATTTTGGGGATGAAAAGTTAAAATAAAATTTGGGGAATAAAAACTCCATTTGGCGAAGGAAAATTTCATTTAACGAAAGAAAAATTTCATTCGACAAAGAGGTCTAGCCAGAGTTATAAAAAATCCAACATATGAATACAGCTAAGTGCTGAAGTTCCAGCCTCAAATACGAAAGAGGAGAGCTTAATATTTTCTTCATGTCCGGGTATAGTTCGATGTTTTCCTCAAAAGCAAGACGGGTGCTCATATCTAATTTTGAACCACAGCAGTTTTGAGGCCGCGGAGTTACAATAGATTGCGGGTCCACTTCCACAATAAGAACTTGCAATTTCGTCCCAATAGCTCACCGGTAGAGCATCGGCTGGACAGTTCGGAGATCCAGGGTTCGAGTCCTGGCCGGGGCTGCAAGGTTTACAAGGTCCAGAAGTACTTAAGGCCTGGAAAATACAAATGTCTGTGTGGTCCTCCTCTGTTATGAATATGAAATGTGTTTGCGATCCTCCTAGTTCTTTTATATTCCTTAGACCGTCCAACTGACACGCTTTAGAGTGACCATTTGAACTGAATATTTCATTTCTTCTAGTTTTTCTAATCAGTATAACATTAGTAGTAAAATAATTCGATGTCATTGACATCTAAGTTTGTGGTTTCTCTGACCGTAAAACAGAGCGTTACGAAAAGTGTAAAGAGTTTGTAGGCTTATACCACCAAACTTAATAGATAAAAATCTGATGTGGGCAGCACATGACTTTCCCTTGAGACTTATATCCACGTTCTCTTTATTTTAATTAAATTTATTTCACTTTTAATTCAATTTTCGTTCTCATTCGGTAACCGAATTTATTTTCAAAGGTGGCGTAGAGAAAATACGAAAAACTAAAATATCTCGAGAACGGCCAGTTCGAGTGTAATGGGGTTGGTCTTATTCTTTTCTTCGCTAAAAATTACGTATTAAACAAGCATTTAATGGATATATTTGATCATGCGTAGTTCTTTAGTTTAGATTTGGCGATTTTTGCGGGCCATTTTGCAAAAAAAGGCAGGTTATTTTTTTCCGAATCATACCAAAATCCAATCAACACCAGGGTGACCCACAAGCGACTTATCTATCAAATTTTGTGAAATTCGGTACATTAGATTTTTAGCTAGAGTAGATACAAGCTTTTGCGGGCAATTTCGCAAAAAAAGGCAGGTTCTTTTATCCCGAATCGTACCCAAAACCAATCAGCACCAGATTCGCCCACAAATGACTTACCCACCAAATTTTATGAAAATCTGTCAATTAGTTTTTTGTTAGTTTGGATACAAAATCTGCACAGACGGACAGGTACACAGACGGACAGACATACACACAGACACACACACAGACGTCACGCTAAAAATAGTTTTTTCGTATTCTAGAGGTCTCGAAACGTGTAGATCCGTCGAAAACTCGAGTTGTGATTTTCGGCATGATTCCAATACTTTCCCTATGCATTACCATGTATTGCAGGGAAAGTAAAAATGTAAATAATTTTTCTTGTTTTGACGAAAATAGGGTTCTAAAAATAGGGTTCTTGTTCAGACGAAAATAGGGTATGAATATATAAAAATAATTTCAATATTTTAATACTTTGAAATTTTTTTTTCGAAAAAACTTTAAAAAGTAGTTAGCTCTCAGAGAGAGAGTGTTTTTTTTCCGGTTTTCTAACTTTTACTCGAAATGCGAGTAAATGTTAGAAACTTGTATTCAGTTACTCGTATATGGCAAAGTATAAGATATATATATAAATAGTAAACGATAAAAATATGTATTAGATATATTTAGTATTAATATATATATATATATTATTTACAAAAGCTCTTATAGTTTTCGAGTCATCGTCTTGTTAAGTTGAAGAAGATTGAAAATTTTCCGGTTTTCAAGTATGCAATGCTTATATCTCAAAAACTAAAAGAGCTAACTTTGAACAATAAGCAAGAATTTGTAGTTCTTTGTAAGTCCAATAAGTGTATATAATTGGATTTTTGATCAAGCTCTATTAAAAAAAACGTGTCTGCTGTCCTTAAAAAGAGTTTGTGCCGATCCAGTGATCGAGCGGTCAGGGACATGCGTTTCTATCTGATCGCCGGGTTGCGGGTTCGAATTCCGCCAGCGGACATGGATGTTGTCATGTCGAAGTCAAGTCAGCCTTTCGCCCTTCGGGATGCTTCTATAAAAGTGAAGCTGCAATTCTTCACCCCTTCGTCATGGGATACCCTGGGGGGTCTTATGGAGGTAGTGCGTAGGTGCCCCTTCACCACGGGGGAATTAGTAAAAAAAACAGAGCCTGTTTTCCGAATGTGTTTTTCTTTTTTTTATGCTTTCACTCGAAATATCTTTGAAACTATAAAAGATAGACATAAATAGTAAGGGACTAAAATATGTATGAGGAAATTTAGTTCCTAAATTTAAATTTAGTTTTAAATAAACCTCTTACAATTTTCTAGTAATCGTCTTGTCAAGTCGAAGAAGTATGAAAATTTTCCGTTCTTCAGGTTTGTAATGTTTACATCTTAAAAGCAATAAGTGAGAGCTATAAACAATAAGCAATAATTCGTAGCTCTTTGAAAGCCCTATAAGTGTATATAATTATATTTTGGATCGTGTTTTTTGTTTTAATATTACAAAAGTTGAGTTTGATATTACAAAATATTATTCACTCAAAACCATTTCGGCTCCATCGGACTGGAGCTCCCGCCAAATTTATTTTAATATATATAATTTTAATTTTTTATTATAGCCAAAAATCGCCAAGCCAAAGGCTGATTTTCACTTTTCGATTAATTGTGCCTTGGCATAAGTTTATTGTGGCCAAAAATTTTACTAGGAACACGTTTAGTTTAAAGCTGTCACATTAGTTTTTTTCACATTAGTTTTTAATTATATCACATTAGTTTTCAAAATATGAAATGTTCTTTCTGCTAGTGATTTCTGCTAGTGACATTGTTTGATTATTAAATTTTTAATCATTTATATAACTTTATTATTTTTTAAGAGTTAATTAAAATATATTTGGAGTTAGAGTCTTCACTCGACTTATTCCCATAGGATCCCTTTGAACAGTGCTTAGTTTTACTTGCATCACAACCACTATCAAAATGAAAAAGATATGTATATTTTCCAGACTTCGTATCCAAATTATTCTTTTGGAATATTTTATAAAAATCAGTTCAAGTTCAAGGGTTTTTTAAGAATTTCTTAAATGGGGAGGGGTAGCGGGGGCTTTAAGGAGAAGAAAAAAGGGCCCTTTTCCTTTTCTATTCCCCTTTGTGTTCGTGTTCCGCAACTGATGGCAATGCTGATTCGTGTTCGGTTGTTTTCGAAATACTAAATATCATCTTAAAAACCTTTTGATTTAAGCAAGGAAATATGGTTTTTAAAAATTTTAGTTATAGAAAATCTATTCATTGCATTCTAAATGTGTTCTAATCTCTAATGGATTAACACATAAAGCTATTTAACAAAACAAAATAGAATAAAATAAAATAATTAAGATTTTTCACTGCTCAACATACAACATAATTATACAGCATGACCTTATTTCTAAGAGACATATTATTGATTTATGTGCTTATTGAGTTATTGTTTTATTTTGCCAGCAAGTTTGTTTGTATTCAAATTTTGTGTTTTACTAAAAAACTTCGCCTGTAAAACTATTTGTATTTGAAAGATATATCTCTTCAGTTTTGATCTATTTTAAAGTATAAATAAACACGAATCTCTCATTGCCTTCTCAGTCTTGGGAGGTCGCATATACCTTCTGGTCATTTGAATTGGATGCCTTATACTTTCGGGTGAGCCGGATGACCTGGGTAGTAAAGAAAAAGGGCGCAAAAGCATTTCTTAGGGGGGTGGAAGTTTATGGATTGATGTTCTAATGATGAAATAAAAATTCGGCAAAGAAAGTTATATAAGAAACATAATAACTTGGAAATCTTGTGGGTGTGGGGGGGGGGAGGGAACGATCGACCCACCTATACACTAAATTGTGGTCTGTAAAAGTGTATATTTTATATGTTTACAACAACTTAGTGATATCTCTAAATTTGACATGCTTTTGGATTATCTGTGTTAAAATAAACTATTTTTGAACCATTAACATCTGTAGTATTGTTTAAATTATCAATTTTTCCATATACCACTCGTACGCAGTCCTTAGGACGCGACCCTATTGGGGTCGCCGAAATTTTTTAATGATGACGAAGAGGATATGAAGCAAATTGTTTTTTTTTTTCAATATATAGATTTAAGTTCAAATTTCACTTTAGTTCTGTTAGAGATTTTACGTAATGTCTTTTTACCAATTTTAAAAATCTCATGTGAGCAGCACATGACTTTCCCTGCAGACTGAAATTCAATTTCTCTTCATTTTCTTAATGATTCACTAAATTGAGTTTAATGGTATAAAATAGCACGTGTAATTATTTGAAATGCCACTGAATTTGTACTTTTAATTTAATTTTCGTTTTCATTTGGTAACTGCATGTATTTTCAAAGGCGCTTAGCAAAAAGGCGAGAAAACTAAAATATCTCGAGAACGGCTAGACCTAGAGTAATGGAGTTGGTCTTATTCCTTTCAGCGTTAAAAATTACGTATGAAACAAGCATGCAATAGATACATTTGAGCACACGAAATCTTTTATTTTATAATTGAATTTTTGAAGGCTATTTTGCAAAAAGAAGATTTTGTTTTCTTGAATTGTAAAATCTAATCTCCCTTTCTAAAATCTAATCAGCATCAGGGTGACCTACAAATGATTTCTTAACCAAATTTGGTGAAATTTGATTAATTTGTTTTTTTAGCTAGAGTGGATACATCAAATTTTTGCGGGCCATTTCGTAAGACAAGGCGGTTTCTTTTATCCCGAATCGTACCAAAACCTAATCAGCACCAGAGTTATCCACAAGTAATTTACCTACTAAATTTTATGAAATTCGGTCCATTAGTTTTTTAGTTAGAGTAGATGCATACATTGCACAGACAAACACATACACACTCACACACACACACACACACACAGACACTCACAAACACACACACACACAGACACTCACAAACACACACACAGACGCAAGCACAGACGTCACGCTAAAAATAGTTTTTCGTGTTCTAGATGTTTCAAAATGTGTAGATCCGTTGAAAACTCTAGTTGCGATTTTTGTATGATTCCAATACTTTCCCTATACATTACCATGTATTGCAGGGAAAGTAAAAATATCCTACACACTATTTCTAGCTAGATGAAGCATTTTGGTATTTTTGATTGCTAAATGGAACTAAAATTGGTGAATGTAAAATAAATTCATTATTAAAAATGTATATTTATTTAAAATTTTCAACCCTTATTTTATATAAGGCACAGAGTTTCTTAAATAAAACAATATTTCTGTGGGGTCAAAATAGCTAAAACTATCATCATTGTGCCGAATTATCACTTTTTTCCATATAAACAATGTTAATAATATCCTAAAATTTAAATATTTTGAATTCTAATCATGGGAATGACAAAATTGTATATATGCTGGAGTCAAAAATTATTTTTATTTGCACAAAAATGCTGATTCCTCAACAAATGTTCAATGTAATTAAATGAATTTTGTGGGGGTGATATACGTATTGCAGCATCACAATACAAAAGCACAAACTGAAAAATCGAATATGAATGCATCCGATATAAAACAAACTATGAAACAATTAAAATTGAAATAATGTGCGACAAGGAGGTTTTAGAGCCCTCAAAATTGTTTCTAACTATTCTGGAGAAGATTAAGTGCTTAAGTAAAACAGAGAATTCTTGATCCAATCTCATAAGTACTCGGTCTTAGAAATAAAATGAAGCATATAGCTGAACAATTTTCTGGTGCTCAGCGTTGTTTAGAACCCCCAAATTTGGTCAATTGCAAAGATCAACATCCCTTTTTTTTGCACGAACTTATACCAAATGGCCATTTGCAAAGGAAGTCCCATACCATGAAACACTTAAAATTAAACCTGCTCGTACTGCTTGGCAAAGTATATTTTAGTGACCTTATACTTGTTCGTAAAGTATCAGCTGCAATATTGTCATGGTTGCTCTAATGAAATGTATTTCAAGGTATTTATGTTTCCTTTATTGTTCCAATCTATATGCTTGTCGTCCATATAACACAAGTTTATAGATAAAATCTATCTTGTGTTTTAGAAACAAGCATTTTTGTGTTCATTTTGAAGGAATATATGGACCCGAAGAGAATTTTTTCGAAATGAACTTATCGTAAGCCTAAATCTCTTCCATGTGCAAGCTTTTTTGCTTGATTTTTTTGTTTCCTTATTTGCATTCCTCATTTTTGAAATTTGTTGATTGTCTTTGTCTTTATGACCTGCATTACGCTTTATTATTTCCTCTTTATGTCTTAATTTCTTTTATTTCTTTGTATTTTGTAGAAAATTTTGGAATAGTGTATTATGAGTTACTACTTACATTCTAACTTTGGATTTACTAATTTATATATATATAAATATATATATATATATATATATATATATATATATATAAAAATTGAAAGATTTTAATCGAAAATTACGCATAAACTACTGTATGTACAAAAAAACCCATCACTAGCATATCTGTTACAAATGAGTAACTATAGACCAAGACTAAGGTTTAAAATGATGTTTCTAAACAATTGAATAGAATTACAAGATTGATATGATAGCAGTTTTATATATATATTCTTGATGACTGATTGTTTTGAACTGTATTAGTTTTTTTTTCCCTTACTCTAATATCTCTATTTTTTACTAATTGGAATGCCATAGTGCTTATTTGCCTAACTTTCCTTTTCCGTAGGAGTAGACGATAGGGCTATGATTCAATTTTATTTCAATATTGTTTTAGTTTTGGCTTTATTATTTATTAGTAATGTATTTATACATGCGTTATAAATTATCTATTAGTAATGTTTTTATGTTACATATTAACTTTAATATGTCTTTTGGTTTTTATAAACTATTTTTATTCTTTATTATTTACGAATTGGTATGTAATTCGACTCATATGCACCCTTTGCCTTTTCCGCAGTTATGAATTGTTTGGTAAGCGTTTAAATTTGGTTTAATATATGAGTTAGACCGTACCTCTAATCCATCATTAGAACTTCATATAATATTTTTATTATATATATATATATATATATATATATACATATATATATATATATATACAACACACACACACATATATATATATATAATAATAATAAAAGTTTGAAAGTCCAATGAAAGAAAAGTGAGAAGCTGTAACTCGAAAAACCTAACTTTCTAACAAGCTTACAAAATAAAAGTATAAATCAGCAAATCTTCAAGCAAATGGAAATAAAATACAAATTTCGAATCATCAAGTTAAATAAAATTATCAAAATTCAATGGTATGGAATTGATAAAAGAAAAACAGATGAAATCCAAGCATTAATGCTATACACGTGGACAAGGTCTAGGCCTAAATCATGGATTTGTTCACTTCTTCAAAACTCTTCCTCAAGTCCAAGTGCTTTGTAGAAACAAACACAAAAATGTATGTTTCTGAAGTTTGCATTGTCATTCCTATTTACTCATATTTTTACATTTGCATATTTGCAAAGTATCCTTTATTTTTTAAGTATGCTACGGTACTTATATATATATATATATATATATATATATATATATATATATATATATATATATATATATATATATATATATATATATATATATATATATATATATAAATTAGTTAGTTATTAGTTAGTTATGATTGATGAAAAGTGACAAATTTTAGACTATCTAGATACATTTATTGCTTTTGATATTTTTTGTGCACATATTAAACACATTGATGTGCAAACAGTGGTTCGTCCACTGTTTGAATGTTTAATAATCAATAAAGCCAGATTGATGAGGCATATGATACTATGTGCTCCTCCGATGCCACAGCTAACATTTTGCTTCAGCTATGCGTTTTGCTACAGCTATACATTTTGATACAGCTATACATTTCTTGATATACATTTTGATATTTACTTAAGATTCTAGACATTTTTTATATTTAAATAGTTTATTTGGGAACAAAGATCACACAAAATATTATCCAGTGCTCAAATGAATATTAAAATTTCACCTCTTTGTGTACTATTGAAGATTAATATGTTTGCTTTCGAGCTGAGAAAATCTTCTCATATCAGTTCATGCATCTATCAGTGTGTTATTAAGAGAAAATATTGGAAGAAGAAATGATAGAAAGAATTCATTATTCTCATAATTTCTTCGTCCCTAGCAGGAATTACTGAAAGTTGATTACAATCCAAATCTGGGTCACACTACAATAGTACAAAACGAAAGAAATATGAAAAATTGTTGAAATCAATAAATTTACAAACATGTAAATTTATTAACAACGCATTCTAGGAATTGTCTAGGATTAATATTATGGAGAAGCGCAAATTCAGTCTACAGTGGTTGGGGTAGCAGTTTCAAAGTTGTATGTTCATTCTCTTACAATATGTTTTTTTATTTAAATGCGTTTTTACTTTTTTTCATTTTTCTTTTAATTTTTTAGTTTCTAATGTTTAAAAAAATTGCCTCAATGCGCAATTTGTAAAGTATTGTTAAATGGTTTCTCAACAACTTACTTTTCAGAAAATTTTGTTGTTGTAAATCTGTTCTGAACGTGAAAAAAAAACGTGATTTTTACGGAACGACAATTTATTTCAATGAGGGATGAGGGAAATTGTGTGTCCTTTTAAGACAAAGTACGTATTGTTAACAACGTAAGTATTGTTAATAGTAATAGTGCAACATAGACAATAATGTAAGTATTGTTATTGGTAATAGTACAGCATAAACAACAATGTAAGTATTGTTAATGGTAATAGTACAACATAGACAACAGTGTAAGTATTGTTAAGTGGTGTCTTGACAACAACTTACTTTTCAACAAGTTTTGTTGTTGTAAATTTGTTCTAAATAAAGAAAACGTGATTTTTATGAAACGACTATTCATTTCAATAAGGGATGAGCGAATTGTGTGTCAAGACAACGTACGTATTGTTAACAACGTAAGTATTGTTAATAGTAATAGTACAACATAGACAACAACATAAGTATTGTTTAATGGTGTCTTGACAACAACTTTCAGCAAGTTTTGATGTAAATCTATTCAAAATAAATAAAACGTGATTTTTACGAAACGACTATTCATTTGAATAAGAGATGAACGAATATTGTGTTCTTTTAAGACAACGTCTGTATTGTAAACTACGTAAGTATTGTTAATAGTAATAGTGCAATATAGACAACAACGTAAGTACAGTGTCTTGACAACAACATACTTTTCAGCAAGTTTTGTTGTAAATCTGTTTTCAATAAGGAAAACATGATTTTTACGGAACGATTATTCATTTTAATAAGAGATAAACGAATTGTGTATATTTGACAACTATGCAAAATTGACATTTTCATGACGTGCTTTTGAAATAGACTTTGTGAGACTAGCTGCGTTCATCAGGTAAAGCAGATGTCACGAAATCAGAAGGTTGCAGGTTTAATTTCTACTTTAAACATAATGCCACCAAAAGGACAAGACATGACATGTAAACAAATAGTGGACCAAGTGACCCTGTCTTAATGATCACCATGGTAATGATATATGGACCATGGCATCATTTCAAAGCAATGCTTGCACCTTCTTATATGAAAGGCCTACCTCAGCTTGGGCTAATGTCCTATTTTGTGGTTCTTTGTTTCTGTGTGTGAAAATACAATGAATGTTAAAATAAAAGTTGAAATTTTTCTTTTAATTTCTACAGGTAAATGCAATACAAAATTTGTCTAATTCAACCTTTGTCAAATATTTAAAAAATAAACATAAATTTGGTATTTACAATTTTATTTTTTTAGTACATTTATTAATCCTAGAATGTTTGTGCCCATGAGTTTTGTCCCAGTTATTTCTTCAACTCTGAGAGTTGAATCTTAATCCTTGCTAAACGTCTCTAAAACTAATAAATCTTGAAAAGCTACAGTGGAGTATAAAAGTTACATCTTGAAATCTATATTGAATGTTTCTTATTTTGAGGTACTTATTGAAGGATAATGGGAGTAAAAGCGAAATTGAAGGCATATTGTTGATAAAAAAAAAAAATGTGGATTTGTTGAAGCCAAGTATATTTGAATTAAAGTTGACAGGGGAGGATGTGTGAAGACCCAGACCGTCCGACTCATCCAGAGGACTTGAGTATCTAATTGGACGGCCGGCACAGGGGAGGATGTGAAGTTTTTCACAACTCTTCCATAACCCAGTCGGTAGAGCTCCTCCAGGTTGTGAGGTCGTAAAATTCATGTAGTATTAGGGAAATATTTTGTAATCTATGTAAAATGAAATTATTGACCATTTGTCTAGATTAAACTAAGGATTTTGCAAGGAGAATCAGCCGTATAGCGTGGACCAGAGATGCCTTAACCCTTGCATGGGCCCCTAGACAAAAGTAAATATTCCAGGGCTCCCCAATAAAACTTTTATAGTGAAAAAAAGGTTCACTGAGAACATAAAACAGGCCTCCAAAGTTTCGCAGGGCTCCAGAGCCCGGAAGGGTGAAACTTCATAACCTTGTCTCAATTGCATTTTATGCTTATGCTCAGTGGAATATTAATACTTTCGGGGGTCTTATATTAAACCTCATTTAGGACTCTGTTGATGTCATAAATCGTATGTTATTTATTCAACGATGACGTCATCTGCAGGTTGCTTTTAAAATAGAAATTTACTAATGTAACTATATATTTCGATATATAAAATATAGTTCCAATAAAATTTTTTGAGGCTTCTATTTTATTAGGGTTTGGAAGCGTAGACTTCATGATAATTTTGCCATTATGTATGTCTTGACATGGTATTGACACAGTGAAGGAGTTTCTGGAGGGGGCCTCAGTAGTGTAATCAACTTTGACTAAACTTTAACAAGCGATTTCAAGATGCCTTTTCTTATGATACATATAGTCTTTGGTTCTTAAGAGAAAAATAGAGCAAGAAGCGCCCATTGCAAGAAGCGCCCCATTCTCGTTTGGAACCCTAAAGCTATAGCTCTGTCCCGATCTATGACGGTACGTAGACGGACGGTACCCGATCTATGAAGCCACTAGGAGGGGGGGGGTCTCAGTGGTTTTAGAGGGGGGTGAGCATCTGGTTTAAAACGAATTTTCAGTGATATCTTTCAAATCCTAATGAGAATGCGAGGTCACTTGGTCTCTGGGAAG
>OX578154.1:97875173-97920173 GCA_951213105.1 Amaurobius ferox
ATTACACTTGATTGGGATTGTAGTTACTATAATGTGTACATGCAAAACAATTACTCAGCTTAAATCTTGTCAAAATGTAATCATATCTCAAGAAAATATTATATCTCAAGAAAAATATGACTACATCTGATTAGGATTGTGATTGTAGTTACTGTAATGCGTACATGCAAAAAAAATTAGCCAGCTTAAACCTTGTTAAAATGAAATCATATCTCAACAAAAATATGATTACATCTGATTAAGATTGCGACTGTAATTACTATAATGCGTACATAACGCGTACATGCAAAAAGAAAAATTTAGCCAGTTTAAACCTTGTCAAAATGTAATGATATATCAAATGAAATATAACTGCATTTAATCACGATTGTGATTATGGTTATTATAATGCATTCATAGAACTTTACAGTTTATTGTTTTGTTTTGTAACTAGCAATTATTGTACTTTTCAGTCGGAGACAATGCTGTTCTTTGAATCTGTAGCTACACATAAAACTCGAAACTTAAGCCTTTCAGCACGGTAGGTCTATCTACTGGAAAGACAGATGTACAGGCAAGTTATTGGAAAACATGTTTTATTATAAGATTTGTTACATTGGATTTTTCGACTCATATTGTGTAATCTGTTATACTATGAGTTTCTAAACTAAATTTCTTTACGTATGTAACGTATTAAAATTATTTTCTTAGCACGGTAGGCACATATACGCGCGCGCGCACGAAATATTGCGAATATAAAAATTTATTAAATACGGTTGTAGTCATTGTAGTAGAATTGAACCCTTTTTATGATTTTCCTTTTTCATTTAAGTGTCTCTCTTCCCCCTCTCTCACTAAACTGCTGCCAAAAATTTTTGTAGGATATTTTGATATTTTATGCAATATCTTTAAAAGCGAAAATTGAAAATAGTACATTTCATTTTCTTTTTGGTGCAAACAGAATTAAGCTTTATGGAATTGTAATGTATGAGAAAGTTCAATGAAGGTCTCTAATCTAGATATTTTAGATTACATAACTTTAATCCAAAATTGTACTTTAATTAAAAATTACATAATTGCAGTCTAAAATGGTTTAGTTTACGTGACGATAGTGTAAAAGTCTTTTGTTTACGTATTTAACTAAACTATGGTCTTATAGTCTGTAATTAAAGCATATTACCATACATTTAAGTATATTTTTTTTGTGTAAATCAGTGTTGCCGAATTTGTAACAACATTTGCTCATCAAATTTGTGTCAAAATTCTATAAGCAGGTGAAACTACTATTATTAAAAAATATATAATATTTCATTAGTGGCTTAAAAATTATTGAAATTTTCGAGGTAGATTATTGAAGAAAAATTGTTGAAGTCATTTTCGAAGTAAATTTAAATAATGAAATCACTCTACATTAAAAAAAATCAGATGTGGGCATCACATGACTTTCCTTATATAATGTAATGAAATTACTACTTTTAAAGTAACAAAATAGGTTTTTCTTATAGTAGATACTAATATTCTTTCCAAGATATTGAATTTTTGACCATTGGTCATCATTTTCATTGATTTAGCGTTATTTTTATCCATTTGGCGAGATTTTAGTTAATTTGGCAACATTTCAAAAAATTGTCTAGTTGGCGACGTTCCGCCAAATTCGTCGCCAAAATCTCGCCAAGCGTTATGCACTAAGAAATAAGTTATTCTTACAGCAGATAAATTACTATTGGCTTTCAAATACAAAAGTATTACTCAAAGTATCTTTTTTCATGAATGGAACGAGCTAGATCCACGAGAATGATGTCACCCAATTTATCGCATGGTATTACATATGAAAAGTGAACATGTTTCTCAATACGAAATATTTTTTTTAATTTTATATGACTTTTTGATAATTTTTTTGAAAAATGTACAATATCTCGAGAATGGTTTATGTTAGCGTTCTAGAATTTATGTCAATCGTTTTCTAATGAAGCATTACATAAGAGATGTATGTCTATTTGCGTATCTTTATTAGTGGTTTTGATTTTTTGACGATTTTTTTCAAAATTTCATTTGAAAATTTAGGGAGGTTCTGAACATTCGATTGCGTATAAAAACAATAGGCTTCCAGTGTTTATGGATTGTGATTTTTGTACCAAATTTTGGTTCGAATCTGTCCATTTGTTCGTCAGTTATCGTCTCCACAGACTCACTGACACACACACACAGACATAACTTCAAAAATGTTTGATTCGTGATCAGGGATGCTTGAAACGTGCTCTCCCGTCGAGAACTAGGATACGAATTTTGGACCACGTCACAATACTTTCCTTATACATTACGTATATAAGGAAAGTAAAAATTCTAGTTGACGCAGCTGCTGTTTCACGAATTTTGCGTCGTTCCCGCTTGTCTGTCTGGAACTTCAAAAACTATAGCATACAAACATGTGATATTTGATGCATTTGTAGAAAAATGTTGGGAAAATACGCTGAAATGAGCAGTTCATCAATTAGTTTTAGAGATATTTAATGTAAAATAAAATGATTTTTGAGTTCGCTATCTCTATAGATTAACAATAGCAGCATCTATCGATTAACAGCAGGACCACACATTTTTGCAAGCACAAAGTAGATTTTTTGAATGTCGGAGCTTTTTCTATATTTCGATTTAGTTTATGAGCTATTCCATATTTTTAATGCAAGTTTGATGGGGGAATTTTATTTTATTCAAAATCTAACCTTTCATTGTTGAAAACACTTTTATAGTTGTCATTTCAAAGGAGACCCTGTTTTATTAATTTAAATAATTAAAAGTAAATGTATTATTCAGAGATCTAACACTGATTTTGCAAGAAAGACACTTCCAGTGTAGATAACAGTATTCATAGACCGGTTTCGCACTCATCAGCATGGAAGAAATATTAACTGCAATGGCAGCAAGAAAACTTGTTATTTTGTTTAGAATTCCGTTATTGGAGGATAACGAGAATTTTAAGTGATTGGATTGAATGATTTTATGTTTTTTATTTCCGTTATGCTTCCATATTTACCATAAATTAGTTAATCACAGTTTAGTTTTAATTGATTACTTCAAATGGATTTGCATTGTAAGCAAATTTGTTACGAAACAACTCAAATCCAATTAAATGTGATTTTAAATTATATTTCTATTTTTAAACAAATGATCTTCATCAAAAATGGTCGTCTAAAGCGTTATATGTTCTCTATATCCATTTTGTTATTTACTGCGACGTTTCAAACTTATATTCTATTTTTAGAATGAAATGTGTATCTCCAGGGTTAGTGAGTGATAGCGAGCAGGGGGGGGGGGGCAGATCCATATAGTTTGTTTAAAAAATATATTATTCGAAACGTGACAGATTCGTAATCAGCATACATTTTTTCGGGGACAGCCAATTAGGCAGTTCAGCAGTAAATCCATCAACCGAATAAAATTTATATGCGAATCATATATTCGTATTTAATAACTCAATTAAAAAGAACGTTTAAATCATTTATGTTTATAACTATCGGAGAATTTGTCAAATAGCGGAGTTTATAAAATCGCGCCTCATCTATAGTCGCTCCTCACAGCTAGCTCTTAACATTTTAATCCAAGAAAAACTTTTCTCCAACTTTTCCTCCATCATGCTCTACGTCATCGATTACGTCACTCTTATTCTTCCTCCGCGATAGCTTGCCAAATACGGCAACCCGTCTTTCACACGGCGACCGCCCAGGTGTGGTTGCGGCGGCAGATGCGGCGCCCGGTCCGCCATACGACAGCCTCCGCGCCGCTTGTCCCCGCCCGCTGCGGGGGCGGGAACGCGCGGCGCGGCGAAGTCGTACCGCGGCGGCCGGCCCTCCGCTTAGGAGGCGGTTTAGTTTCTCAGGAGCAGAGAGATGTCGGAGAGAACTTGGGGCCTCCTTTGGCCGGGCTGAGTGATGGGCTGTTTAAAGTTTGTTTGGCTGTAAAAGTGGGAATGTGAACTTGTGTAGCGATTCTCCGCTTCGGTAAGCATTTTTACCTTGTGTTAGGCTGTCGCCCTCTGTTGCAGATGATTTGAAGGAGAAATAGTTCCCTTTTGGGCTATTTAGGATTTGGGGTTAGACGAAAAAATGTTTTTACTGAAAGTTTGAAACGAGGGAATTGCACTGGAGGGAATAAATGTTATTTGGTTATACAGGCCAGTGAGTAAAGAAACATATCATTTTAGAATCATTTCGAATCTGGGGAATTCTAGGTTCATCATTACTATCTAGGGCAGGGGTGGGTGAACTACGGCCTGCAGGCCAGAGATGGCCTGATAATCTGTTCAATATGGCCCACACAAAAAAAAAACTGGAATTGCACAAAATCATGCCGAGATCAACATATTTGAACTAGGTAAATCATGGCCAAAAATAAATGGTAATATTTGCATCCCCATACTTATGCGACCAAGCGTTTTCAACCTATGAAACATTTGTAAAATGATCTTATAAACATTTGTAAAATTTACTGATGAGCATATGCATTCTCTCTTGAGAGTTACTTCTTAGTTTTACCCACATTATGACAAAATGCTGGAATATCACAGTTTCACTTTTCTCGCATACCCTTATTTTAAACGAATGAACTTAAAAAAATAATTTAGTAGGTATTTGGGTTGGCATTTGGTGGATTTTAGTTAGTATCTTGCTGCCATGGGCGCATGTAAGATTTTTTTTCCAGGGTGGTACTAACATCGATTGCATTCAAAATTTGAAAATTACTGTTAATCTTTTATTTTCAGAGAATGAATTCACATTTAAGAAACAACAGGTCTGTATTAATTTGTAGTCCTTCTGCATTTTAAATCTAACCTATTCATGGAGCAACCTTGAAAATTCGAATTCAAATATAGAATTACTAGTCGAATAACAACAAACTGATAAAAATTCGAAACATGTAAATTTCGGGAGGAGAGGGGGGGGGGGGGAGGTAAAACTGTTCAAGAAATGAAACACATATAAACAAATATAGTAGGATATTAAAGAAAAGGACGTTTGAAAACATGGAGAAAAATATCAAATGTTTCTTCTTTGACTGTATTGCATTCACTTGCAATATTATTAAAATGTTCTGTAAGGAATGGCTTGTAATTAAATTAATAGTTTTCCAGGGGTTGCTTTGGCACCGTCATGACCCTCCGCCCCTCTATATACGCCTATATATTTATCATTATTTTACAGCCTAAAGTTATTTTAATTTAATTTTGAAAAAAAAAAAAAAATGAATAAAATTTTTTGCCACAATTTTTTGTTTTTTAGTTTCACTATATAGGTAGTATCAGTGCCAGGTTGAACAATAATGGCACTGGAAACACAGATAATTTTACTGCCCTAAAATTTGTTCCACTGTTTATTTGTGTTTCTATGTTCGTACTATAATATATAGAAGTTTTTACTGATATAACTAAAAAAATGTATTAAATTTAGTTTTACACTGTAAAAACAAAAGTTTACAATTTTGCAATAATACAGTAACATTTTGCAACACTTCTAATATTACAATTCGTTACAACCCTAGAGCAGCGTCTAAAAGCAATGTTTTAATCATCGTGTGAAACTTGATCTGAGAACTAACTAATCCTATTCCAGACCATGGGCATGGATGTAAATATTGCAGGACTTCGTTACAATACAGTCCCTCTTCCAATGTTTTGAAATGAAAAACAAATCAAATATAAATATTTATCTCCCCCCCTTTTTTTAACATCCCGTTTTTGGGATTTGGCTTTGGATTAAATTTTGCCGCACAAAGCTCGTGCTTCTACCGCTTCTAAGGATATACGGCACTAGGTAGTACAATGCATATGAAAAGTATTGTGACGAGGTCAAAAGTTCGAATTCGAGATTTTTGACGGAAGAGCACGGTTCAAGCACCGCTGAATACGAATCGAACGTTTATGAGATGGTGTCTGTGTGTGTATATGTGTGTATGTATGTTAGTGTGTGTGCATGTTTGTTAGTGTGTGTATGTATGTATGTTTGTCAATGTGTGTGTATGTGTATATATATGTTAGTGTGTGTGTATGTATGTTAGTGTGTGCATATGCATATGTATATCAGTGTGTGTGTATGTGTATATGTATGTTAGTGTGTGTATGTGTATATGTATGTTAGTGTGTGTATGAATGTTAGTATGTGTGTATGTATGTTAGTGTATGTATGTGTATATTTATATTAGCGTGTGTGTATATGTGCATGTATGTTAGCGTGTGTATGTGTATGTTTGTCAGTATGTGTGTATGTATGTATGCTAGTGTGTGTATGTATGTTAGTGTGTGTATGTGTGCATGTATGTTAGTGTGTGTGTGTGTATGCTAGTGCATGTGAGTATGTATGTTAGTGTGTGTGTGTGTACATTTGTCAGTGTGTGTATATGTATGTGTGTATGTATGCCAGTGTGTGTGTATGCATGTTAGTGTGTATGTATGTGTGTATGTATGTTAGTGTGTGTGTATGTGCGTATGTATGTTAGTACTACGTAGTAATTGGGTACTACGATAGTTTTGCTCGATGCCATCCGAAACAGTGCTCAATGCGTAACGTTAAAGCATTTTGCTTTGGAACTTATATAGCATTTTTTACTTTCCCTGCAATGCATGGTAATGTATAGAGAAAGTATTGGAATCGTGCCGAAAATCGCGATTCGAGTTTTCGACGAATCTACACATTTTGGGACCTCTAGAATACGAAAATACTATTTTTAGCATGACGTCTGTGTGTGTGTGTGTGTATGTATGTCTGTGTGAGTGTATGTATGTCCGTGTGTGTGCGTGTCTGTATGTCTGTGTGTCTGTCTGTCTGTGCAATGTACGTATCCACTCTAAATAAAAAACTAATGGACCGAATTTCATAAAATTGGGTGGATAAGTCCCTTGTGGGTGACTCTGGTGCTGACTACATTTTGGTACTATTCGGAAAAAAATATAACGTGCCTTTTTTTTTTTTTCAAAAAAGCCCCCAAAAATCGTCAGAATAAAAAATAAAAGACTACGAATGCTTAAATATATCCGTTAAATGCTTGTTTTATATGTAATTTTTGACAATGAAAAGAATAAGATCAACCCCATTACACTAGAACTACCCGTTCATGAGGTATTCTAGTTTTTTCGCATTTTCGCTACGCCACCTTTGAAAATAAGTTCAGTTTCCAACTGAAAACAAAAACTGAATTAAAATGGCAAATGCAATATAATTTAAGATAATTATGGGTCTTATTTTGTGGAATTAAACTCAAATTAATGAATTATTGAAGAAATAAAGAGAACGTGATTATAAGGAAAGTCATGTGCTGCCTATATCAGATTTTTTTCATTTAGACCTCCTGTAAGTATTCCCTTCCCTGATACAGGGCTGTAGCCAAACAGGGACTAGAGGGTGCTATGCCCCCCTCCCCAAGAGATATACTCAGCCCCCTGATAAAAATATTAAATTTTTAGTAGCGATATGAAATTTCATATAAATTCATCGTCATTCAAATATTGCATAACATAAATTTTTGAGATTTTTTTTTCATAAATATATTTTTTAATTTAGCTGAATTTGTGATTATACTAATGATTCATTTATTTACATATTTAATTTAAAAATTATGACAATAGTATTTAGGATACTTTTGCATTATTTACTTTATATTATATACTTTTGTATTAATCTTTAGTCCTTTTTAGTTTATTGGTTGGACATTCCTTAATTTCTATTATATATACTAACAGCATACCCGTTCTTCGCACGGAGTATATAATATAACAAAACTTAAAATTCACAACCATGAGTAAATACCTATAGTCTAAATGACATTTTTAATCAAAATATGCTGTTAAAAGATTTAATTTAATGCTCCTAAAAAGAAGTTTAGGAATATTTGTTCTCGCCATACAAAATTATTTTCACGGGCAGATGTGAAGAATAAAACATACTGGCCCCTTTTGAAACAAATTTACAAAAAATATGGAATTGAATCAATATATGCAAAATAAAAGCTTTATAATTGTATGGGACCCGTACTACTTATATACGCGAATATTAGAATATATAACCTGTATTAGTAGATTACATGTATAAATTGAAAATATCAATAAACCTGAAGGCAGTAATTGATTCCAATATATGCCAAAATGAAAGTGCTAAACTTATATGGGAAGATATACCCGTACTACTTATAATGTTACTACTTGGATGTTAGGATATTTTTGTATTATTGTGGGGTTCGCTGTTGATTTTGATTTCGATAAATTTGTCCAATTCATTATAGAGTCAAAATCAACTGATAAATAGGTAAAAATTAATATTAAGTATTAACTTGTATTAATTTCGGAATGCTTCTACTAATTATTAACAGCTTTATTATTAGTCACTGCTTACATTAAAATCATGTGTAATTGTTATATATTAATATTGATGTATAGTAGCTATATGGATATTAATAATTAGCTCTTATATTGCAAATATAAATATGCAATTTGCTAATAATTTATATGAATTGATATAATGCCCTGATAGGGTATACTAGAGGTTGTTATGTATTAGTCAAACTTGGTTGTCGTTAAAATATAAATGCGCTTAGTTTTATTGTCCTAGACAAAAGCAGTAAAGTTTGGAGCATTTACTGTAAACAATGCATCTATTCATTAGAAATTTTACTAATTTCGAAATGATCAGTTACAATGCCGGATTTAAACCATTTGAGGTTTTAAGCACTGCAAAATAGGGTTCTCTTGAATATTATTTAAAATACTAAAAAAAAAAAATACTGAGTAAATTTTAGTGTATAAATTTGATAGGAAAGTTATATTTTTTAAAGTATAAGATTTTGTTAATAATACAACCCGCTTAACCGGTTTCTGATTGGAAATAACTTTTCTAGTGCATCATACATCATTATTGAACGAATTTCGGCCCCTTTTCGCGAGAAACAAAAATTCGTTTGTCCGCGTCATTTTTCAGGTGTCACTGCTGATCAATACCTTGTGCGCACTCAATTTCGTTTTTATAGAACGATCTCATGGCGTAAAAAATTTATTATTGCAGACTACGAATTATGAAAATTCATTTTTATTTTATCGTACTTACAGAAAGTATTGCATTCCGTAAACGATTGTATTCGAGACAAAACTTCCTAAAAGCATTTCAAATACTTGTGGAAACACGATCGTCTGCATGTGTGTGTGTATGCGTGAGTGTGTGTGTGTATGTGCGTATGCGTGAATGTTGTAAAAACCTTGCTGTCCCAACCGGGATTCGAATCACAGATCTTCGTACTGGTCAGCCGACACTCTACTGTTGAGATACAGGGATGAAATTGCAATATATCTATAGAATCTTATAGTCTATGTGGGATCTGCATTTTCCACCCTCTAATGTCAGATTGTCGTGCAACTTAGAAGCTGACTGGCCACCTACTTCCTAATATTTTTACATCAGGTTAGCCTCCTGATGCTATTTCCAAGTCCTATCCTCCAAGTAAACGTCCTACGTGGTCGTTGTCCTTACGATATGAAATCGGAACTTAATTTCCCATAGTTCACTGAATCCGTTCTTGTCGTACTGGGGTCGCTGTCAGATCACTGACGTTTTTGATTACAAGATTGATTTGTTCGGCCGCCATTGCAAAGAACCTTGCTGCCCCAACTGGAAATCAAACAGCTCTTATAGTCTAAAGGAACTCTGCAGTGTGTGTGTATGATTGAGTGTGTGTATGTGTAGGTGAGTGAATGTGTGTATGTATGTGTGAGTGTGTGTGTGAGTGTAAGAGAAAGCGTGTATGTATGAGTGAGTGTGTGTATGTATGAGTGAGTGTATGTATGTGTAAGTGCGTGTACGTATTTGTGAGTGTGTGTGTATGTCTGAGTGTGTATATGTGTGTGTGTATGTGTGAGTGAGTATGTGTGTATGCTTGGGCCTGTTTCTATGTGTGAGTGTGTGAGTGTATGAATGTGTGAGTGTATGTACTTGTGAATGTGTATTTGTGTGTATGTATGAATGTGTGAAGGCGTATGTATATGTGGGTGAGTGTGTATTTATGTCTGGATGTGTGCGTGTGTGTGTGAGTGTATGAATGTGTGAGTGCATGTACGTGTGAATGTGTATTTGTGTGTATGTATGAATGTGTGAAGGCGTATGTATATGTGGGTGAGTGTGTATTTATGTCTGGATGTGTGCGTGTGTGTGTGAGTGAGTGTACGTGTGTGTGTATGTGTGAGTTAGTGTTTGTTTGTGTGTGTGAGATATAGTGTGAATGTGTGAGAGAGAAATTGTGTGAGTGTGTGTGTGAGAGAGATAGTGTGTGTGTGTATGAGAGAGATAATGTGTATGTGTGTATGTTTGAGTGAGTGTGTGTACGTGCGAATAATGATGTGTATGAGTGTATAAGGAAGAAATACAATGAAACACAATAACACGAGCCATCGATTGATATATAAAATCTGATGTGGAAAACTCATGACTTTCCTTATATAATGCAATTAATTTACTTCTTTCGCCATGAAAAGGGATGTATTAGACACCCACGGCACTTTTGTTGAATTGTACATTTGCCGCTTTTCCGGATGGCAACATGTGAAACTATTTCGAAGTACCCAATTAACTTATATTTCGTGCAACTCTAAATTGAAAATTATCAATATGGATAGCATCCTCTATATATTCCTTATATTAAAGTATTTTAATTAATTCATCAATTTGTCATTTTCGTCAACAAATTTATCGCATAATATTACATATGAGAAAGGAACGTATTTCACAATAGTTAGAACTTTTTAAGATTTGTATGAGTTTTTGATGAATTTATTTGAAAATGTACAATATATCACGAACTGTTTTGGCTAGCGTTCTAAAGTTCGTGTAAATCGCTTTCTAATGAAAAGTTTTATAAAAATTTATTATTTACTTAACTTTATTGAAACTTTTTGGATATTTTGATGATTTTTTTTAAATTTCTAGCAAAAATTTGGGAGTTTTCCGAACATTCGACTGCGTATATAGAAATAAAAGGTTTCAATATTCATTGATTATAATTTTTGCTAATAATGTTAACTAAATTTCGTTCGAATTGCTTCATTCGTCCGTGAGATATCGCTTCCACACACACACACACACACATATCACCTCAAAAACGTTCGATCCGTGTTCATAGATGCTTAACACATGCTCTTCCGTCGAAAACTCGCATTCGAATTTTCGACTCCGTCAAAATACTTTCCCTATACATTACACTGTATAAGGTTATTGGCAAATAACTAGCCTATTCAGAAATGCTAAAATAAACAACGCTTGATTGCACAGGAATCTGTGTACTCAAAATGATCTCAGTCAGCAACAATGAACATTTGATTTCGAGAAAGAATATTATTGTGAACGTTGACAAGCATTGCATGCAGGGGCACGACAGCCCAGTGGTTAGCGCGGGAATTGCACTCGGTCGGCCAGGTTTCGATTCCTGCCACTGCCAAAACCGCTGCCGTGTTCACGTGGAGTACGATCACGTTAAACATGTGGGTTCGTAAGTTTTTCCGAGAGGTTGGTGGTAGGGGAAGGAGGGTACGCTCCCTGTGGATGCCTCCCGCAGTGGGTTCCGGTCCAAATTGTGTGGCACTTCCCGGTCGTTTAAACAGATACCTTATATCTTCTGGTTGGTCGGATGGTCTGGGTCGAAGACGAAGAAGCATTGCATGTAATACCAGGTTATAGTTCCTGGTGATACGACTTTTTGATAAGTACTTACTGCCTTCCATATACTCGTTTCATGTGTAAATTGCTACATTTTTTGCATCTTGCTTTTGCTGCTGAATTTTTTATTCGGTGGGACATGATCACTTTTATGTAGATAAACTTAACGTGTATACTCTTGGCAGTTTCCTTACAAAGTTATTGAGCGTAGTGTTTATTTCAGGCACACATCTTGAGGGAGGGTGACTTCTCTCCCAGGAGGCAATTATTCGCCGCCTCCAAGAGATATTTTATGTTATTCAGCTTAATGTTAATAAATTCAGACTATAATGGCAAAAAAAAAATGTTTTACATTTGATGCTACAAATTTGGAACAGAACAGTGTAAAACAAACATAGTTATAAACACAAAATTATTGTTATAGGAAATTTGCATGTTGAACTTTATTTACCTAGGTTCTATTTATGTAACATAATTTAGATCATTTTTATTTCGTGATCGATTATTTTCAGAATGAGATTTTGTGTCTGTATGTAGTTTACATATTATATATATATATATATATATATATATATATATATATATATATATATAATATATTAATATATATATATATATATATATATATATATAAATAGTTACTCATTTGTAATAGATATGCTAGAAATGGGTTTTCTTGTACTTACCGTAGTTTATGCATAGTTTTTGATTAAAAATTTCAATTTTCATTTATATATATATATATATTACACACAAAATTATTGTTATAGGAAATTTGCATGTTGAACTGTACATATTTACATAGTTTATATTTATGTGACATAATTTAGATCATTTTTATTTCGCGATTGATTATTTTCAGAATGAAATTTTGTGTCTGTATGTAGTTTAGATAATATATATATATATACAGGGTGGTCATAAAAAAACTTCCCCGATATATGAACCCCAAGCGGCTTATCCGCTCAACCAATCGAAAGGAAATTTCAGATATTGTTATTTGAAGGTATGTGCTCGAGATTGTGATGATTTCAAACAATAGAGCTAGATCTCACGGTTACGGTTACAGTGAAAAATTTCGAAATTTTCGAATGGCAACACCCACTTTTTTCCTACTCAAATTGATCACCGCATTGAAAAACCATAAATGGCGTTGGAACGATACACATATGACGAAAATTGGCCGCGTAAAACATTTGCAAAGAAAAGCATTGTAAAGGACCAATGACAGCACAAGAGAGGAGAGGGAAAAAAACTTTTATTGGAAGTACAAGTTTTCAGCGTGCCCACCTTCGCAGACGATAACGCATTGCATGCGGGAGATTGTTGACAACAATGACCAACGTAACATCGCAGAAGGAATCTGTATAACTTCACTTTTTACGGCATCTTTCAATTCTGATAAATCTCGTGGATTTGATGTATACACCTTAGATTTCAGATAACCTCAGAACCAGAAATCCATCGGAGTGAGGTCGGGTAATCGCGGTCGCCACGAAACTGCAAAGTTACGGGAGACGACTGTATCACCAAAGTTCTGCTGCAGTACTTGTCGAACACATGTAGCAACGTGTGGAGGAGCACCATCTTGCATCCATACAATGTCATTAACGACATTTCGCTGCTGCAATTCTGGAATTACGTCATTCTGCAACATTGTTTTATGCCGAGGACCTGTGATGGAGCACGTTTGCATACCATTGGAAGTGACCTCTTCGAAGAAGTACGGACCGAGAACGAATGTGCTTGCGATGCCGCACAACACAGTCACTTTAGCTTCGTATAAAGGCACTGGTAACACATTGTGAGGATTTTCGTCAGCCCAGTGAACGCAGTTCTTGGAGTTTACTTTCCCAGTTAAGGAGAAATGTGCTTCATCCGTCCTTAATATCCGCAGCGGCCACCTGCTATCTTCATTATATCTGATGAGGAAAAAATTCGCAAAGTCGAAACGCTGTTGCTTGTCTCCAAATTGCAACATCTAGACGCGCTGGAATCGATAAGCTAAACATCCGCAGAACAGAGTGCAGAAGCTTGAGAACTGTGGTTTTCGGCACATCCAAATTGCGGGCAACACTTCTTGCAGTACGCAATGGACCTGCAGTAATCGTATTATGCCCTTCCGCAGCAACTTCAACAGGAACAGATGGTCGTCCGGATCGCGGTCTATCACATGTGCATCCAGTTTCTTCAATTTTTTTACCAAATCATGTACGGTTCGTACGGAACATGAGCCTCGTCTTAGCTTATGATTTTGCAGATAAACTCGCACTGCTTTGGCAGCATTTTCCCCGTTCTGATAAAACAGCTTTACTAATTCACTTCGTTGTTTCCCTGTGTGTATCATCTTGTTGGCACGTTCGAACACCTGATTGAAGAAACAATCTTCCCACACTGCTTATTAAAGGTTTTCCACAAGCAATGCTTTGGACATTATGTTCCGTGATTGGTGCTTTTACTGTCTATCCCTGTGAATTATGCAAAGCGCGTCAATGCACCTCCTCTCTGTGTTGTCATTGGTCCTTTACAATGCTCTTCCTTGTAAATGTTTTGCGCCGCCAATTTTCGTCATGCGTGTGTCGTTCCAATGCCATTTATGGTTTTTCAATGCACTGATCAATTTGCGCAGGATAAAAGCGGGTGTTGCCATTCGAAAATTTCGGAATTTTTTCACTGTAACCGTAACCGTGAGAGCTCTATTGTTTGAAATATTCACAATCTCGAGCGCATACCTTCAAATAACCATATCTGAAATTTTCTTTGGATTGGTTGAGTGGATAGGCCGCTAGGGGTTCATATATATGGGACGTTTTTTTATGACCCCCCTGTATATATATATACAGGGGCGGCATTTCAGCATTTCATTTGGGGGTGCGAGATTTGTATGTATGAAAATCCACAATATGGAATAAATAAAATGTTTCTTATCACAAAATTGAATTGATGTTGAGAAAAATAATTGTTGTTAACATAATTTTTGTATATAATTGTGTTAACATAATTGTTGTTAACATAATTTTTCTAAATACAAATATCTGTATTTATTTACCTTTCATTGAAGTTTTAAACACCGCTTCTTAGACTGTGGAAGAAGAGAGAATTTTGTTACAATATTATCATAATCCAGTGGTATATATCGTTCTATAGCTAAAACAGCTAAAGATGAAAGTTTTTTTTGTCCATTGTACTGCGAAAATAATTTTTCAGCCTCCTGAGATACGAAAAAGACCTTGTCTGAGCTGATTGGCACAATCAAAAACAATTTAACTAATAATGTTATGACAGGAAACACATTTTATAAATTCAGATGTTTAAAATAATCCAGGCGACTTTTAAAATTAAGATGGTCTATGTTTTCATTTTTCACCATTGAATAAAGCAGTCGTAATTCACATAACAATTCCTCTTTCTAGAAGTTATATACTTTGAATATGGTTGAAACATTTTCTTTTTAGATATCTGATCCGGATAATACTGAAGTAAGGGCAAATAAAACATATATATTGTTCTCATTAAATCTTGGCTCAATTTTATTAGATACTGAATCTATAATTTCGTATTGAATGTTGATTCTGTGATATAATTTAACATCATCATGGGGATTTTTTCACCGCCTCCGAATTCGCTTGGAATTTTTTTACGCCTTTTCAGTTTTGGTCCAGGATAAGAATTTTTTTCGCAAAGTTCTGCCACAAAACTCCACATTTGATTGAAATATGCTTCAGTGCGAAAAGAACTAGCAGTTTCAATAGTAGCTTTAGGCAAATCTTGCACAGCCTGAAAATTAAAATCAGACTGAAGATGCTTTGAAAGAGTATTGCATTGATCAAAAACACTGGGCAATACAAAAATTCGAAAGATGTCATACAAGTTAAAAGTGCTTCGGCTCTTCCACCATTGAGAGAATCATTTTCAGGTAATTCTTCCAATGTTAAAATCACCACTTCAAAATTATCAAGTAGTGCTTTTATGGCTTTAACTCTGGAAGACCACCTCGTATCCCTTATTGATTGTAGAGTTGAAGAGACTTCAGAAAAATTATTTGTTGATGAGCGAATCTTTTCGAAAATAGCATGTCTTTTATAGGATGTTTCTATGAAAGAATATAATGCATTGAGCTGCTGAAATGCATTTCTAGCAGAAGGAATGGATGAGCATGCACTAACTACACATAAATTTAATCGGACACGTGAAATTTTCAAGTGAAAAGGATAACACCACCCCAGTCTTTTCGAGGTGAAAAGGATTCGTTCCAGCCGGAAGAGAGAAGCTTTACGGTGAAGGTCGGCTCTTTTGAAGCTTCATAGAGTGAGGAAATTGAACATTGGACAGTCGATAAAAAAGGGAGAAGTCGATAGACGACGAGGAAAAATTTGGGGGCGCGCCTGCGCCCGCTATTTGCCGTCCCTATATATATATATATATATATATATATATATATATATATATATATATATATATATATATATATATATATATATATATAGTATATATATATATATATAGTATATATATAGTATATATATATATATATGTATATATATATATATATATATATATATATATATATATATATATATATATATATATATATATATATATATATATATATATATATATATATATATATATATATATATATATATATATATATATATATATATATATATAGCCCCTTAAATTGCCGTTCTTGATATTTCGCATATGATATTTATCAGGATAGCTATCAAAAAAGCTAAATATAAAAATTAATGGTTTTATTTAGATTTGCAAATTTGATTTTTAGAATTATATAAATTAAATCTGATGCCTTAACAAGATTTCGCTTTTTATAAATTACGTCTATTGAAAAGAACTATTCGGAGGAAAAGAAATAAACACAGACAGAAAATTTTATAATTCTCGCATTTTCTGAAGATCAATTGAATTCACTGTGTGTCTATTTGAGCCTATATGTGCAAATGCATTTTTGAATTTAATTTATAAAGGACACAAATGTTTTTCTTTTTCATGTGTTGATATTTTGATCTTTTGTGTAATAATATTTACTGCGATTTATGTTCTACGTCTTTTTTGCTTATTTATTGTTGTACTTTTCAGTTTGGCTTTCATTCGGTTTCCAAAGAGGTGCACAAAAAAACAAAGAAAAAAAAACTGGTTTTCGTTAAGGGAAATAAAGGAAATACAGAATGGGCTTCTATTATTTTATTTACATTTATTTGAAGTTTAATCAGAATGTTTTTAAGTTTAAACCATCTCTTGGATGACTTTAAGTCATTTAATGCAGTTAAAGAATATCTCAACAAAGATAAAGATATCTTGAAAAACTTTTATAAGTTGTTTTCCCAAACAAATTATTTCAAAATTGTTTAGTAAATGTATTACAACATATTTCCTTATTAGGCTAAAGATATTCGTGACGGAAAGATATAAATAATAAAACAGCAATACTTTATATAGTTAACTTAAACTGTTATTAATATACATACAAACAAGGTATTTGTATCATTTAAAGTGTTCGTAAATATCTATATATACTAATTGCCTAGTGTCCGTCTGTCTGTTCGTCTGTCTGTCTGTCTGTCACGCTTTTTTTAGGCACTTCCCGAATAGATAGAGATTTGCAATGTGGAACACGACTTAGTCGTTCGATAAAACCCCCCTGGAAAAATCAAATTTTTTGAAAACGTTCTCTAGAGGGGGTGCACCACAACAAAACGTTCGAAAAGTGAAATGATAGGAAAGCATGCTTTGCGATGAGATTTTAAATTTGGTGTATAGGTAAATCGTTCGAAAGGAAGAAAATGCGCAATTTCTGATTTTCAATATTTTCTACTTAAGAGGGTGCCGCACACCAAAATGTTCGATTTACCGAATAAATGAGAAAAGGATCCTTTAAAATTTGAGAGAGGCTTGAAATTTTGTATATGGGCTAATCATTTGACGAAAACACCCAAGAGGAATATAGTTTTTCAAAAATGTTCTTTTAAGGTGCTCCAGAGTAAAACGTTCGAAAAGTGAATTGATGAAAAAGCATACTTCGGAATGAGATAGAGATATCAAATTTGGTGTAAGGGTAGATAGTTTGGAAGGAAGAAATTCTACAATTTCAGTTTACCAATATTTTCTACTTTAGGGGATGCTGCACACTAAAATGTTTGATTTTCGGAATAAAGGAGAAAAGCCGCTTTTAAAACGTGAGGCTTGATATTTGGTATATGGGCGAATCATCTGATAGAAATCATAAAAAGAATAGAGTTTTTCAAAAATGTATATATAAGGGGGTGGGCACTCCACACAAAAGCATTCGAAAGGTGAAATGCTAGAAAAGCATGCTTCGCGATGAGATAGAGACTTCAACTTTGGTGTACGGGTAAAAAGTTGGAAAGGAAGAAAGTGTGCAATTTCAGATTTCTAACATTTGCTATTGTAGGGGGTGCCGCTCACTAAAATGTTCGATTCGCCGAACAAATGAAAAACGCCTCCTTTACAATGTGATATAGGCTTGAAACTTAGTATATGGGCTAACCATTTCACAAAAAAACCAATGATGAATACTGTTTGACAAAAATATTCATTAACGGGGTGTTACACAGAAAAACGTTCGAAAGGTGAAGTGATAGAAAAACATGCATCTCGATAGGATAGAGACTTCAAATTTGGTGAACGGGTAGATAATTTGAATGGAATAAAGTGTGAAATTTCAGATTTCCAATATTTGCTATTTTAAGGGGTGCCACACACTAATATGTTCGATTTTCCGAATAAATGAGGCACGCTTCCTTTTAAATGTGATAGAGGCTTGATATTTGGCATATGGGCCAATCATCTGATAAAAACCCAAGACATAGAGTTTTTCAAAAATGTTCATTTATGGGTGTGCTTCACAGAAAAAAGCTCGAAAGGAGAAATAATAAAATAGGGGCGCCTCGGGATGAGATTGACTTTAATGTGGTGTATGGGTAGATAATTCGAAAGGAAGTAATGCGCAAATTAAGTTTCGCAATATTTTCTTCTTTAGGGGGTTCTGCAGACCAAAATATTTGATGTGTCGAATAAATGTGAAACGCGAATTATTAAAAAATTTACATTATTCAGGGGTTGCTTGCTCATTGCGAGATAGTTGATTTTCAACGGGTATTCGGTTAGTATTACAAAATATTTCCTTTATTAGGTGAAATATATTCGTGATGGAAAGATATAAATATAAAATGACAATGATTTATATAGTTTGCTCAAACTGTTATTAATATACATACAAACAAGGTATTCTAAAGACTCAAAATAAGGCGAATAATGCTTAAAAATATTTTCATGAAATTAAAAATAAATAATTTTGCAATTAAAGATTTTCCATTATGGACCCTGGAATTTGTAGATATATTGCAGAAATAATACAACTCTTACGGGCTAACATTTTTTATTTTGCAATCTTTGTGTAAAGTTATTATTTCTACACAGTGTAGATACTTTTGTACCAATAAATAGCAAAATTATTATTTATTTATGTAATCATCGTTTTCTTTCGTAATGTGTGCATGACCCCTGAAACGCGATCTGACGACATGATTTTGCCCCTCTGAGGACCCATGTTGACGCATCGAAAAGTGGTTTAAGTCAGCATTTTTGTCTTTTCATATCTCTGTGAATTTTTGTGGATAAAATGCTGAAATTTTGTACATCACCTTATTAGTGTATGGGGCACATTTCACTCATTGGAAATGTTTTTGTACGGGAGCCGTATAAAAATTTAAATTTTGTATTTCTTAAAATTTAATTCCCTTGAAAATTTTAATCGGTTTCATGAAATTCTGTACCTTTTTTACGCAACTTTGTAATTTATTATATATGTCTAAGATCTATATCTAAGGACTAAAAGCCGAGGTGAATATTTTTGGGACCTGTATATATATATGTATTTTTTTTTTTTTTGAGGATATATCGTCGAACAAAATATATCGGTAAAGGATGCGTAGCACGTGCTATTTTTGTTCGTTTGCATTCAGAAACGAACTCAGCCTGCTAAAGATTAATTTGATCCATATATCTAAATCGAAGAAGGTCGCTTAATTACTTTCCTTACACACATATAATGTATAAGGAAAGTATTGTGACGGGGTCGAAAATTCGAATTCGAGTTTTTGACGGGAGAGCACGTTTCAAGCATCCTTGAACACGAATCAGACGTTTTTGAGGTGGTGTCTGTCTGTGTGTGTGTGTGTGTGGGAGGATGTATATGTCAGTGAATCTGTGGAGACGATAAATGACGAACAAATGGACCGATTCGAACGAAATTTGGTACAAAAATTACAATCCGTAAACATTGGAAACTTATTGGTTTTGTAAGCAATCGAATGTTCAGAACTCCCCTAAATTTTCGAGTGAAATTTTGAAAAAATTCTCAAAAAATTAAAATCGGTACGAAAATCACAATCCGTGAATACTGGAAGCCTATTGTTTTTAAACGTAATCAAATGTTCAGTACAACCCTAAATTTTCGAGTGAAATTTTGAAAAAATCATCAAAAAATCAAGACCTTCAATAAAGTTGCGCAAGCAGACATTTCTTATGTAATTTTTCATTAGAAAACGCTTGACATAAACTTTAGAACGCTATCATGAACCGTTCTCGAGATATTGCACATTTTTCAAATAAATTTATCAAAAAATCCCATATATTAAAAATAAATATTAACTGTTGAGAAACATGTTCACTTTTCATATAAAATATCATGCGATAAATTGGGTGACATCATTCTCGTGGATCTAGCTCGTTCCATTCATGAGAAAAGATACTTTGAGTAATACTTTTGTATTTGAACACCAATAGTCATTTATCTGCTATAAGAATAACTTATTTCTCCGTCCATAAAGCTTGATGAGATTTTGGCGACGAATTTGGCGGAATGTCGCCAACTTGCGACTTTTTTCAATGTTGCCAAATTAACGAAAATCTCGCCAAATGAATAAACATGACGCTAAATCAATGAAAAGTACGACTAATTGACGAAAATACAATATCTTAGAAAGAATATAAATATCTACTATAAGAAAAACTTTTTTTTTTACTGTAAAAGTAGTAAATTCATTGCATTATATAAGGAAAGTCATGTGTTGCCCACATCAGATTTTGTTAACTTTGAATTGTATATTTGCTGTTTTTCCCTATCACAAAGTGTTAAATCTATTTCGATGTAACCAATTATGTTATATTTCGCGCAACTCTACACCTGGCTATTTTATCAACGTTGATAGTATTCGCAATAAGCAATTGAGTCCATATATAAGGATATTTTAATTATTAATTTAGCGGCATTTTAGCTATTTCGACAATCTTTTTGTCAATTCCTTTCAATTTGGTCCCATTATAGGAAAGGTTGCTAAGTGGACGATGTTTTGCTAAATTAGTGTCAAAGTCTGCTAAATTTATTTCCAAGCGTTACAGACAGACGGAGAGATGGGATTTTCTTATATATAAATAAATGACTATTGGTGAATTGTTGGACGTCAAAATGCAAAAACTATTACTGAGAGTATTTTACTTGCGTGTATGAAACGAAATAAATCTGACAGAATGATGTTAACAAATTTGTCGCATAATATTGCATATAAAAAATCAATAAATATCACAATAGTCAATGTTTTTACAATTTTGTGTGATATATTTATTTGAAATTGTGCAATATCTCAACGGTAGTCGTGGAAGCATTCTGAATCTTATGTCATTCGTTTTCCAATAAAAATTCACACCAGAAATGATCATTTATGTAAGATTGTTGAAAATTCTGATTTTTAAAATATTTTTTCAAAATTTTATTCGAAAATTTGGGGATCTTATGAACACTCGATTGAATTCAAAATCAATAGACTCGGAGTATTCATCGATGGTAATATTTGTGCCAAATTTCGTTCGAAATGCTTCATTTGTTCCTGAGATATCGCATGCACAGTCATACATACACATACGCACAGACATCATATCAAAAACGTCGATTCGAGTTCAAGGAAAGACTACATAAAAATGATTATTTACGTAATTTTATAAAAGGCTTTGATTTTAGATGATATTTTCAAAATTTCTTTCGAGAATTTTGGGGTCTTTCGAACATTTGTTTGCATTTAGAATTGGCTTTCAGTATTCACTGATTGTAAATTTTGTACCAAATTTCATTCAAATAACTCCGTTCGTTCGTGATTCACGGAAACATACACACCTACATACGCACAAACATCACCTGAAGCGTTCGATCCGTGTTCAGGGATGCTTGAAACTCAACCCCGTCGCAGTACTTTTTCTATACATTATATAACGTATATAGGAAAAATAAAAAACATAAGAAACAAGAAAGATCAATCATGCTTAAAGCATTGATTATGAAACACTTTCCAACTTCATTATTTAAACATGTCTTTTATTTAAACATGTCTAAAATGCAATACATTCCTCGGTAATATTTTAAAACTTATCACAATACTACATTAATTTATTATATTTGAAACCTTAAACCTTCATCGAAAAAAATTAACATTATTCAAATGACGGCATTAAAGTATAAATTGCCTGGTTTAAACATCTCTAAAATGTTATACATTCCTCGGTAATAATTTTAGAATTATCATAATACTACGATAATTTATTATATTTGAAAACTTCATCGAAAACAACTGAAATCCATTCAAATGACGTCATAAAAAAATAACACGCCTGGCTCTCTCTATAAAAGCGACATTTCATTCATAAATAATTCCCCCATTCATGTCATTCATCACAATACTATAATAATTTATTTTATTTAAAAATTAAGACCATTGAGATGCAAGTAAGTAAACTCTATGCGTAAAACTTCATCGAAAAATATCGTCCTTCTCTTTCTAAAATCAATGAATTCATATCAGCTATAAGCAGACTCCATGGACTAAATGATTTTGTGTTAAAGAATTACAGCTATTCTAATACAACTCATTCTACATATTTTGCTGTTTACATTTTACATAGGTGAAAAATAGGCTTAATAGTAGAAATAATCAAATTTGGAAGAGTATTTAAACTGAAATATATTGTCATCGCGTTGTTTCAGTATGTAGATGCACAGAATTTAGGCAAAAATAAAGTAATTTTAGGACGGATACAACACTCAATATGAATTAAAAAGAACTGTTAAAATCACGATTTTGACACAAGATGGATGCCATATATCATTTTGAAGTGGGTCATGTGATCGTTTCATATCATGGACACGTGATCGCTTAATATAAGAGGTGTTATTATTATTTTAATTTTTATTTAAAAAACAACTGAATATATTTCGCTGAATTTTTTTTTATATATTTTATGGAACAATTTGAATATTACCTAAAATTTTCGAAGCAATTTGTGAATTTTAAATCCGCTTAAAAAATGCTTGAAAAATTAGGTCCCATAGGGCTCAATGTATTCCATTTTTTCAACCCGGGTTCAATCCTAAACTAATTGGGTGATATTATTCATTTATATTCCCATAGGTCCTATAGACCGTCTGAACAACATACTAAAATTTCATTTTGATTAAGTCATTTTTACGGCAGTTATCGTGCTAACGGACAGACAGACAGACAGACAGACAGACAGACAGAATGAACAAAGTCATAAACACTTTTCAACTTTGTTGTAAAGTGTTAAAAATGGATGTGTCAAATACATGGCTTTTGGTACAAATTAATAAATTTCACTATTTTCGGATAAACAGAGCTTTTTACTTTCCCTGCAATACATGGTAATGTACAGGGAAAGTATTAGAATCATGCCGAAAATCGAAACTCGAGGTTTCAACGGAACTACACGTTTCGAGACCTCTAGAATACGAAAAAAATATTTTTATCATGACGTCTGTGTGTGTGTGTATGTGTGTGTGTTTGTCTGTCTGCCTGTGCAGATTTTGTATCCACTCTAACTAAAAAACTGATTGACTGAATTTCATAAAATTTGGTAGTTAAGTCACTTGTGGTCGAATCTGGTGCTGATTATGGGTACGATTCGGGATTAAAGAACCCACCGTTTTTTGCAAAATGGACCGCAAAAATTGCCTGTATTTACTCTAGCTGAAAAACTAATGGAACGAATTTCATAAACTTTGGTAGATAAGTCGCGTGTGGATCACCCTGGTGCTGAATAGATTTTGGTACGATTCGAAAAAAAACAATCTGCCTTTTTTTGCGAAATGGCCTGCAAAAATCGTCAAAACCTAAAATAAAAACTACGCATGCTTAAATACTAAATTATATAATGTCTATAATATATAAACTATTAAATGTCTGTTTTATACGTAATTTTTAACGAAGAAAAGAATAAGACCAACCCGATTACACTATAACTAGCCGTTCTCGAGATATTTTAGTTTTTTCGTAATTTCTCTACGCCACCTTTGAAAATAAGTCCCGTTACCCAATGACAACGAAAATTGAATTAAAAGTGAATTAAATTTAATTAAAATAATGAGAACGTGGATATATGTCTGTAGAAAAAATCATGTGCTGCCCACATCAGATTTTTTATTTTCCCTGGTGGTAAAGTATAGGGGAAGTATTGGAATCATGCCGAAAATCGCAACTCGAGTTTTCGACGGATCTACACGTTTCGAGACCTCTAGAACACGAAAAAACTATATTTAGCGAGATGTCTGTGTGTCTGTCTGTCTGTTTGTCTGTTTGTGTGTCTGTCTATTTGTCTGTCTGTGCAATGTATGTATCCACTCTAACTTAAAAACTAATGGACGGAATTTCATGAAATTTGGTAAGTCACTTGTGTGTGACTCTGGTGCTGATTAGATTTTGGTACGATTCGGGATAAAACAATCCACCTTTTCTTGCGAAATGGTTCGCAAAAATTGTATGTATCCACTCTAGTTGACAAACTAATTGATCAAATTACACAAAGTTTGGCAGATAACTCGCTCGTAGGATACAGTGATGCTGGTTAGATTTTGGTACGATTCGAAAAAAAAAGAATTTGGCTTTTTTTTGCGAAATAACCCGCAAATCTAATATATTCGGTCTAAAATAAAATATGACATGAGCAAGATAGTGAATGAAATAAATGACTAAAATTGATAAATGATATTAATTAAGTACTTGCTCTACATGTAAAATTTGACAACTAAGCGAATAAATCTGACCCCATGACTGTAAGATAACCCGTTCTCGAGATATTGCAATTTTTGAAATTTTAAGGACCTGAAGAATTTAAAGTGAATTAAGTTGCCAAACGAAACGAAGATGCAATAAAAGAAAAACGGATTGGATATAATATCAGAAATTTATCCATATTATTTTCTGTATATAAACTCAATTCAATGCATAATGAAATAAAAAATTACAAAATGAATGTAAATCTGCAGAGAAAGTCATGTGCTGTTCAAATGAGATTTTTTACTTTCCCTGCAATACATGGTAATGTATAGGGAAAGTATTGGAATCATGACGAAAATCGCAACTCGAGTTTTTGACGGATCTACACGTTTCGAGACCTCTAGAATACGAAAGAACTATTTTTAGCTTGGCGTCTGTGTGTGTGTGTGTCTGTCTATCTGTCAGTACAATGTATGTATTCACTCTAACTCAAAAACTAGTGGACCGAATTACATAAAATTTGGTAAGTCCATTGGGGCTGACCCTGGTGCTGATTAGTTTTTGGTACGATTCGTAAAAGCATAACCCGCTTTTCTTTGCGAAATGGCCCGTAAAAATTTTATGTATCCACTCTAGCTAAAATATTAATTGACCAAATTTCACAAAATTTGGTAGATAAGTTACTTGTTGGATACTCTGGTGTTGATTAGATTTCGGTACGATTAGGAAAAGAACAAACAAACTGCCTTTGTTTACGAATGGCCCGCAAAATTTCATGTATTCACTCTAGCTAAAATACTAATAGACCAAATTACACAAATTACACAAAATTTGGTAGTTGAGTTACTTGTGGGATAATCTGGTGCTGATTTTGGTATGATTCGGAAAAGAACAACCTGCCTTTTTTATGAAATGACTGGCAAAAATCGCCAAAATCTAAAAAAAAAAAAGACTACGTATGCTCAAATGTATCAATTAAATTCTTGTTTTATACGCAATTTTTAAGGAAGAAATGAATATAACACACTTCATTACACTTTAGGACTAACCGTTCTCAAGATATTTGAGATTTCTTGCATTTTTGTTACGCCGCTTTCGAAGAAATATTCAATTACAATTAGGAAAAAAAAAGGGTTAAAAATGAAATTTAGTGTTATTTTGTGCAATTAATCTCAATTTATAATGAATTATTAAAGAAATATTGAAAATATGAATTTGAGTCTGCAGGGAAAGTCATGTGCTGCCCACATCAGATTTTTTATAGGGCACTGCAGAAAAGTAAATTTTTAATATCTCGGGAACAGCTCGTGGTAATTACTAAAAGATCTGATGTGGGCAGTACATGACTTTCTCTGCAGGCTCATATTCACGTTCTCTTTATTTCTTTAATAATTCATGAAATTGAATTTAATTGCAGAGCAAACATAACAGCCATGATTACTTTAACTTACACCAAATTTGCACTTTTAATTCAATTTTCGTTTTCATTGGGTAACTGTCAAAGATTACGTAGCGAAAATGCGAAAAAACTAAAATATCTCAAAAACGGCTAGTCCTATAGAGTAATATGGTTGGTCTTAGCCTTTTCGTTGTAAAAAATTATTACGTATAAGTATTTAATGGATATATTTGAGCATACGTAGATTTTTTATTTTTAGATTAAACGATTTAACTGGCCATTTCGCAAAAAAAGGCAGGTTCTGTTTTCCGAATCATACCAAAAACTAATCAGCACCAGGCTAACCTGCACGTGAATTATCTACCAAATTTTGTGAAATTCGGTGTATTAGTTTTTTAACTACATTTGATACAGGCAATTTTTGCTGGCCATATCGCAAAAACAGGCTGGCTGTTTTGTCCTGAATCGTACTAATATCTTAATCAGCACGAGATCACATACAAGTGACTTACCTACCAAATTTTATAAAATTTGGTCCATTAGTTTTTGAGTTAGAGTGGATGCATACATTGCACAGACAGACAGACACACCCACAGACGTCACACTAAAAATAGTTTTTTGTATTCTAAAGGTCGAAAACTCGAATTGCGGTTTTCGGCATGATTCCAATACATTCCTTATGCATTGCCATATATTGCAGGGAAAGTAAAAACGGTGTCCATGCATGCTGGATAAATAATTTCTCATTTCATTATAAGTGAGTATATATTATTTAAAAAAATCTGATGTGGGCAGCACATGACTTTCCTTATATAATGCAATGAATTTACTACTTTTATAGTTAAAAAATGTTATTCTTATAGTAGAAACTTATATTCTTTCCAAGATATTGAATTTTTTTCAATTAGTCGTCATTTTCATTGATTTAGCGTCATAAAAAGTCGCTAAGTTGACGAAATTCCGCCAAATTCGTCGCTAAAATTTCGCCAAGCGTTATGGACGGAGAAATATGTTATTCTTACAGCAGATAAATGACTCTTGGCGTTAAAATACAAAAGTATTACTCAAAGTATCTTTTCTCGTGAATGGAACGAGTTAGATCCGCGAAAATGATGTCACTGCATTTATCGCATGATATTGCATATGAAAAGTGAACATGTTTCATAACAGTTAATATTTCTTTCTAATTTTTGGGATTTTTTGATAAATTTATTTAAAAAATGTGTAATATCTCGAGAACGGTTTATGTTAGCGTTCTAAACTTTATGTCAATCGTTTTCTAAGGAGAAATTACATAAGAAATGTCTATTTGCGAAACTTTATTAAAGGTTTTGATTTTTTGATGATTTTTTCAAAATTTCCCTCGAAAATTTAGGGGGGTTCTGAACATTTGATTATGTTTTAAAGCAATAGGCTTCCAGCATTTACGGATTGCGATTTTTGTACCAAATTTCATTCGAATCGGTCTATTCGTTCGTGAGATATCGTCTCCACAGATTCACTGACACACACACACACACACACACACACACACACACACACAGACATCACTTTAAAAATGTTCGATTCGTGATCAGGGATGCTTGAAGCGTGCTCTCCCGTCGAAAACTCGAATTCGAATTTTCGACCCCATCACAATACTCTCCTTATACATTATGTATATAAGGAAAGAAAAATGTTTTTTAACGTATGTTATATCAAAACCATCCAATATTTTATTGTCCTGCAAATGTTGTCACTTGATTATAAAAATATTCGATATAAAATGAAATTTTTTGCAACACATTTTAACTTAAAATTTTTATGAATTATTTTAAATATTCAAGAAACAAATGTTTGGAAATTGAGTGCCTTCCCCTGGCCTTTAAAGGCACTTTTAAAAATAAGCAGGCCTCTGATGTTTATAGATTATAATAATTATACCAAATATAATTATGTTTCCTGAATTTGGTGGAAATATATAACGCTGCATGCTGCACGAAAATTATTCAATATCTCGAAAATGCCGCGTTTTCAACATAATTTGAGACAATTATTACCATCAGTGAATGCTGAAACAATCTTGATTTTAAACGTGATCAAACCTTTTAAACACCCAAAATTTTTAGCAAATTCTTCAAAAAAAAAAAATAAAAAAAAATAAAAAATAAGGCATTCAATAATATTAAGCAAATATATTCTTTATATGTGAACTTAGAATTGCAGCATGAAATTTTACATGTTTTTCAAAATAATGCAAAATGCATAAAATTAAAAAAACAATAAATATTATGAAATATGTTTATTAATTTCCATATATACACTCTATAATGTATAAGGAAAGTGTTGTGTCGGGGTAAAAAATTCGAATTCGAGTTTTCGACGGGAAAGCACGTTCGAGCATCCTTGAATCGGAATTGAACGGTTTTGGGGTGATGTCTGCTTCTCTGTGCTGCCGAAATCATATTTCTTTTCATATGCAAAAGCATGCGACGAATCTGTTAACATTATTCTCGTGGATCTAATTCGTTCTATTCACGAGAGAAGATAGTTTTGTAATAGTTTTGCATTTTGACGCCATAGAATTCGCCAATTTATTCCACGGGATATTAATCGATCAATAATCGATTATTGGGATATTAATCGATTGTCAATCGATTTTCGGGATATTAATCGATTATCAGCATTATTTCGCTGTGAAAGAAGTAACTTAATTGCATTATGTAGGGAAAGCCATATGTTGCCCATATCAGATTTTGACTTTCCCTACATGCATAGTATAATATATAGGGAAAGTATTGTGACGGGGTCGAAAATTCAAATTCGAGTTTTTGACGGAAGAGCACGTTTCAAGCATATCTGAATTCGATTCGAACGCTTTAGAGGGGATGCGTGTGTGTGTGTGCGAGTCTGTGGATGTGATATTTAACGAACTAATAGAGCTTTGAATTGGTACGATTATAATGATCCGTGAATACCGTGGAACCTTATTGATTTTAAACTCGATGAAACGTTCGGAAGATCTTCAAATTTTCGAATGATTTAAAAAAAAAGAATCATAAAATCGGCACATTTAATAATATGTAACAAATAATCATCTTATACGTATTTTTTTTTAATTCCAAAATGAATGACACAGACTTTAGAACGCTAGCTTGATCCGTTCTTGAAATCTTGTACGTTAAAAAAAAATGTATTTAAAAAATACATAAAAATAAACAGTAGTTAAGTATCATTAAATATATAACACTTGGCGAAAAATTTGGCCACATTGGCGACTCATTTTTCGAAATAACACCAACTTAATGACATTTTAATGTGGGGTCAAATTGACCAAGATGTCGCCAAATTCTAAAAAATGACGCTAAATTTTCGAAAATTATACCAAATTGATGAAATTATAATTTTAACATAATCGAAGTATATCGCTTAATAGATGTTAGTAATATTTCCAATTGGCAAGCTATATTTACGCGAAATAAAAATTAATTGGGTACTTCAAAATAATTTTACATTATGTCATCCAGGAAAATTGCCGAATGTCAGTGCACTTTTCAACGTTACAAAAATTGTCCATTATTATTTAATCTTGTAATTAAATCTTGTCCATTATTATTTAATCTTGTAATTAAATCTTGTCCATTATTATTTCTCGTTGAAAAGAAGTAAAGAACTTGCATTATGTAGGGAATGTTATATGATGCCTACATCAGATAATATGTTCTTAAATTTTGGACTTCGCTAAACAAACGACCGGCAAGCCAAAGTCTAACAGATTCCCTTCCTCTGTATTTATCTTAAGAAACTCTTCCTCAACAGCTCTTAGAAACTTAGCTAAACGCACCGCATTCTAACTGAAGGAAACGCACCTGATCCTAAGTAATACGCTTAGCACCCCTTGCCTAATAATCTATAGGTGAGGGGAGTTATTAATTTAAACGCTATCCCTTAGTATACGGCTAATTAATCACCAAGCTAGTATGGATAGAGGTCACTGTTGTGCTCTAAACTCTCTATCTCAAACGGGGTGGTTTAATTAAGTTTAGGTCTCGAACACTTTGAACATTTTACGTGGGGGCATACTTCGTCCACCGTGAACAGAATTAAACACTTTTGTTTATGGTTTGTGTTCTTAAGTTACGAAAATATGGTCTAATTTACTGAAACTTTGTGGATTACTAAAATTTAAAATGTATTGTGTCCAGAGTTTATGCAATGCAGTCGAAACCGCTTAAGAAATCTTGAAATACCTATTATCACAGAATCCGCTCTCTTTAATTGGGGGAGGAGGGGGGGGGGTAAAAATTTTGTTATATTCTTTCTTACGAAACTTTTTAACTCAATTTAATTGCCAAAAAGTTTGTTATACTTTTTTTATGAAAATATTTTAACTTTTACTTTCCCTGCAATACATGGTAATGTATAGGGAAAGTATTGGAATCATGCCGAAAATAGCAACTCGAGTTTTCGACGGATCTACACGTTTCGAGACCTCTAGAATACGAAAAAACCATTTTTAGCTTGACGTCTGTGTGTGTGTCTGTGTGTCTGCCTGTCGGTGCAGATATTGTATCCACTCTAACTAAAAAACTAATTGACCGAATTTCATAAAATTTGGTAGGTAAGTCACTTGTGGGCGAATCTAGTGCTGATTAGTTTTGGGTAAAATTTGGGATAAAAGAACCCGCCTTTTTTTTGCGAAATGGCCCGCAAAAGCTTGTATCCACTCTAGCTAAAAAACTAATGGACCGTATTTCACAAAATTCGGTAGATATGTCACTCATGGATCACTCTGATGCTGATTAGATTTTGGTACGATTTGGAAAAAGTAACCTGCCCTTTTTTGCCAAATGCCCCGCAAAACTCGTCAAAATCTAAAATAAAGAACTACGTATGCTCAAATATATCCAATAAATGTTTGTTTTAAGCGTAATTTTTAACGAAGAAAAGAATAAGACTAACCCCATTACACTAGAACTAGCCGTTCTCGAGATATTTTAGTTTTTTCGTATTTTCTCTACGGCACCTTTGAAAATAAGTCCAGTTACCATATGAGAACGATAATTGAATTAAAAGTGAATTAAATTTAATTAAAATAAAGAGAACGTGGAAATAAGTCTGCAGCGAAAGTCATGTGCTGTCCACATCAGATTTTTTTTTAATTGTTGGCAACATTTTTGTTATAGTCTTTTTACGAAAGTTTTTAGCTTATTTTCAATCGGTGTCAAAAATGTTGTTATACTCTTTTTACGAAAATGTTTAACTGCTTTTAATTTGTGACAAAACTTTGTTATTCTCTTTTTACGAAAATTTTTTCCTTAATACAGCCGAACTTGTCCTAAACGGAATTTCAGGCGACCGGAAAAATTTTCAGTCTTGAAAATATTTCCGTTTCATGCAAGTTATTTTAGGAAAAGCTAAGTTTAAGGTTCAGTTGAAAATGCAGTTAATTCACAAGGAATTGCTTACATATACGTGACTTTAAAAATTCTGAAAAGTTTATTCAGATGTACTCTTAACCTTTTAGTTACGGGTGGGACAGCGTCCATCCCAAACGAAGAACCTCTCAAAAAGACAGGTATTTGACATACCCTACCCCAAACAGTTCGATCCTCCTTTGCAGGCATTTGCGTCTATAGACGTCAAACGAAAAACATTGGCGTCATGGACTAAAAATAGTATACCCCATGTCCTTGACTGTTAGCTTATAACACTACTTCAAAAAATAGATAAATTCACTTACTGGAAAAATATTATTGCTCACCATAAAACAACTAACCAAAATGAAAACACTATTTTTCTGGAGATGAACTTTTAAAATAATCCACCATGGATTTTTGGACATGTCTTTGTAATGATGCGATTTTCAGTAAAACATTTTCCATTGATTAATATTTCTAACTTTTCGGGATCTTTCTGATTCTGGAAGTTCTGAAAGTACCATCCTCTCATCAGCGTCATACCATGGCCACCACCTGATCAGTATCTTCTTGAAATCCTTGAAGTTCTAAAACAGCTTTCAGAAAATAGCCATTAGATTGAATAGACAGTTCCTTTTTAGTAGTATCGTTTACATTTACGAGTGACACTTCGTCATCCTCTTGGAAATAAATGGCTGAAACAGTTGGATGATTTTTCCATTCTCAGTTCGTAACAACAGGTGCTTTATTAACAAAATACTTTAAATTAGCTGTCTGTTTCCGCGTTATGCAGGCTCCGTTTAATACAGGGAAAATAACATAAATTTCCTTTATTTTGGACGGGGCTTAAAATATTTTCTGCTTATGACAATGTTCTGTTCAGGATCGTAGCCAGAGACGAAATTGAAGAAGAGCTGGATAGAAATTCAAAGGAGCTCAACAGTCTTAAAGGAAGGGCTCACCAAAAACACAATTAATCATTAGCATTTATAAACCATAACAGTTACTATTCAATATTTCAATTAATACAAATTATTAAAAAAATAACTGCATATTTATATTTGCAAGCTATGAGCTGATTATTAATATACATATAGCTACTATACATCAATATTAATATATATAATATACAATTGATTTTAATGTAAGCATTAATTAGTCATAAAGCTGTTAATAATTAGTAGAAGCATTTTGAAAGTTAATACAAGTTAATGCTTAATATTAACTCTTACCTACTTATCAGTTGATTTTGACTCTATAGTGTTGTTGTTAAGACCCAGACCGTCCGACCTACCAGAAAGGTGTAAGGTAACTGTTTGGACGGCCGAGAAGTGCCACCCAATTTAGACCGGAACCCAGTGGGGGAGGTATCCATAGGGAACGCACTCTCCTTCCCCTACCACCAACCTCTCGGATGACTCTATAGTGTGTGACAGTGAACCAACCCCACAATAATACAAATGTATCTTAAATACTATTGTCATTATTTTTAATTTACATGTAAATAAACTGATCATTAGTATAATCACAAATTCAGCTGAATTTAAAAATTTCTGAAATGAAGTAATTTATAAAAAAAAAATCTCAAAGAAATTTTTTATGCAAAAGTTGAATGTCATTTTACATGAAATTTCATGTCACTACTAAAAATTTAATATTTTAATCAGGGGGCCTGAGTATACCTCTTGGGGAGGGGGGGGGGGGTCATAGCCCCTCTGGCCCTTGCCTGGCTACGGCCCTGTTCTTATGGCGGTCCCAGGACGGGCTGGGTTGAAAGATTCAGAATCTAAAACATTAAAATATATGCCTTGTAACGAAAGTAAAAATATTTTTAATCTGCAAACACAATCATGTGTTGCCTACTTCAAACTTTTACGCTTGTTCCTATAACAGTTTTGGAGAAGAAATACACTTCCAATAAACTCATTTCAGAAATCAAATAAGGAAATGCATAAGTTTCTTTTTTATATATTGAACACATTTTATTTTAGCTAAATTCTTCAATACATAATATTCCAATTTTCCAATTAATTAATTTTTTATTGGACTGATATTTTTTTTTTAAATTCAAATTTGATATATTTTTATTAAAAATGACGAATACAAGATTAAAAATTTTGATTGCAATATATATTTTTAATGAAATTACGCCGTACTACAAACAAGCTGAGTAATAGAAATATGATTGAAATAAGTCTCATATTTGAGATTACAGGTTTTAAAAGATAAGGTTTTATAATTGAAAAGAATTTTGAAAAGAAATTTTGATAGTATTAACTGTTTATTTTTGTTGACAAAATAGTTTTTTACATCTTCTATGAGATCAAATTTGAGATATTTGAATTTAAAATTACATTCCAATAGCTAGTTATCTGTTATTTGGAAATGTTCCTTTTTATTTTGGAACAGTCATATAAAGAAGCAACGTGATATCAATTTTTACTTTCCTTATATACATAATGTATAAGGAAAGTATTGTGACGGCGTCGAAAATTCGAATTCGAGTTTTCGACGAGAGAGCACGTTTCAAGCATCCCTGATCACGAATCAAACATTTTTAAAGTGATGTCGGTGTGTGTGTGTGTGTGTGTGTGTGTGTGTGTGTCAGTGGGTCTGTGGAGACGATAACTGACGAACGAATGGACCGATTCGAACCAAATTTGTTACAAAAATCACAATACGTAAACACTGGAAGCCTATTGTTTTTATACGTAATCGACAGTTCAGAACCCCCCTAAATTTTCGAATAAAATTTTGAAAAAATCGTCAAAAAATCAAAACCACTAATAAAGTTACGCAAATAGACATTTCTTATGTAATTTTTCATTAGAAAACGATTGACATAAATTTTAGAACGTTAACATGAACCGTTCTCGAGATATTGCACATTTTTCAAAAAAATTATCAAAAAGTTATATAAAATGAAAAAAAAATATTTTCTCTTGAGAAACATGTTCACTTTTCATATGTAATACCATGCGATAAATTCAGTGACATCATTTTCGTGGATCTAGCTCGTTCCATTCATGAAAAAATATACTTTGAGTAATACTTTTGTATTTGAACGCCAATAGTCATTTATCTGCTGTAAGAACAACTTATTTCTTCGTCCATAACGCTTGGCGAGATTTTGGCGACGAATTTGGCGGAATGTAGCTAACTTGGTGACTTTTTGAAATGTTACCAATTTAACGAAAATCTCGCCAAATGGGTAAAAATGACGCTAAATCAATGAAAATGACGACTAATTGTCGAAAATTCAATATCTTGGAAAGAATATTAGTATCTACTATAAGAAAAACCTATTTTTTTACTGTAAAAGTAGTAAATTCATTACATTATATAAGGAAAGTCATGTGTTGCCCACATCAGATTTTTATTTTAGTCGTTTAGGGGCGAATCTCAACTGCATTCATATTCCATAGTCTTTACTTTTATATGTGCCACAAGCTTTAACAGAAATCGGATCTTTTCAGATTTTGTACCAAGTTATTCTTTTAAAATATTTTCTAAATATTCTTTAAAAGTTTCACATAGACAACAGATTAGTAACGCCAATGAATTGGGCATACTTGGTTTATCTTTGTTGATGTATTTTTAAATAAATTTTTCAAAAAATCGTCGTAAATTTGGGGATCTTCCAAAAATTCGATCGCGGTTTAAAATCAACAATATTCCAGTATTCACTGATTGTAATAATCGTACCTATTTGTTTTCCAAACGCTAATTTCGTCTAGGGACCTCGCGACTATAGATTCACACATACACTCCACCATACATACGTACACACTAACGTATATACAGACAGACATCACCTCAAAAACTTCCGATTTGAATGTAGGAATGCCTGAAACGTGCTCTTCCGTCGAAAACTAGAATTCAAATTTTGATCCTGTTACAATACTTTCCCTATACATTATACTATATATGTAAAAATGTTATATATGTAAAAATGGAAAGTAAAAATGTTTCTTTATATTATATTTAACAACTGTACATTAAAAGACAACATAAATTTATCACTAGAAAGAAACTGTACATTAAAAGACAATATAGATTTATCACTAGAAAGAAAAATATTTTCATTTAATGTATACGTTATAAAATAAAAAAATGTTGAATATGATGAATTTTTTTTTATTTTTGAATATTTTAAAAATCCTATCACTTCTTTTCCCATAGATAATTCAAAACCACTGGAAATAATTAATAAACCAATGGAACAAATGGAAACCAATGGAAATAAAACCAATGGAAATAAACCAAGGGAAATAAAACCAATGGAAATAAGACCAAGGGAAATAAAACCAATGAAAATAAAATCAATAAAATAATCAGTAGACCAATGGAACAAATGGAAATCAATGAATAGTAGACCCATGGAAATAAAACGAATGGAAGTAAAACCAATGGAACTAAGAGCAATGGAAATAAACCCAATGGAAATAACATATAGGCCAATGAAACACATGGAAATCAATGGAAATAAAACCAATGGAGGTAAAACCAATGGAAATAAAATCAATGAAAATAACTGTAGATCAATGGAACAAATGGAAACTAATGGATATAAAACCCATGGAAATAAAACGAATGGAAATAAAACCTATGGACCTAAGACCGATAGAAATCAACTCAATAGAAATAACCAATAGGCCAATGAAACAAATGGGAATCAATGGAAATAAAACCAATGGAGATAAAACCAATGGAAATAAAATCAATGAAAATAACTAGTAGACCAATGGAACAAATGAAAACCAATGAAAATACTGTGACTATGTGCATATTTAATTAAATTCACGAGTCAACGGGCCAAATGAAGCTATTTCTTTTGCCGTACGAACGAGCGGCGCCAGAATAACTGGCAATAAAGTATTGTATGACAACAGCCGAACAGTCAGATATCGTGCAGCAGTCAGCTTGGGTAAGTTGTTTCAGTTGTTCAACATACTTGGAGAAAAATTTGCTGAAATTAATTGACAAAAGGGATGACTGCTTGCACCAAAGAGCTGATGATAAATTGAGGCAACTAAAGAATATTCAAATAGTTGTGTATAATTATAACGCTCATTCCCAGTGGTGTAGCTAGAACCTTTGGAAGTGTAGTGTGGATTTTTTTTCTCTGAAAGGGGGTTAATCAGTCACAGCAAGTGATATTGTGTCAAATTTGTTGCCGCTGTCTCCAACGTGATACTAAATTTGTCGCAGAGCCGGGCAGAAAAGGCTTTTCTTATACAGTATTTGACGTATATCTATCGTTGAAGTTACTTAATCTTTTATTAGTTGCTTTATCTTTTGTAATCCTAGATCTATTAAAACTAGTAATGCTAAAAAAAATTAATGAGATTATAAACATTTAATTCGGCGTTCCTATCTGAGTTTGTCATAATAGATAATTAAAGAGAAAGTGTTTTGTTTTATAGCACTTAAAAAAGAAGAGCTACGAAATCTCGTAGAAAATAAAACGTATGTTATTTGTTCAGTACACATCTGCAAAGTTGATCCTTGCATGCAACAAATGTCAATCTTAATGTCGATGATAAGAATGAATATATTTTACTGAGATTACAACAATTTAAATACATCTAATTTTTTCTTCTGTCGTGTGTATTACAGCTAAGTGAAAATCGAAAAATGTTCAAAGGAAGTGTACATATATACAAACCCACCCCTTGGCTACGCCAGAGTCTCTTCCAATTATTGAGATTTAGTGCAAATGATTAGTTCATGACAAAAAGATACCGCAATTGTTTTAAGAAATGACGATCAGCAATGTAAATGTTAATAATTAATTGAATATATTAAAAAAATCTGATATGAGCAGCATGATTCTTCCTATACAACCAATGGTTTTATTCTTTTGATAGTGAAATGTGAAATAATGATGTGCGAGATCCACAGCATAATATTAACATGAAATCGTACATTGGAGATTTTTTGGATGACAATATATTCGAAGTACTAAATTAATTTATATGTCGTTGTGTCATTTGCACTCTTGCTGTAAACATTTACATTTTAATGTGTGATTAGTCCCTCACCAACTTTGTTTAAACATATCTCTGGGACTTTTTACGATAAAATGCTGAAATTTTGTACATCACTTTATTAGTGTATAGGACACATTTTACCCATTGGAAATGTTTTTGTATGGGAGCCATATAAAAATTTAAATTTTATATTTCTTAAAATTTAATCCCCTGAAAATTTTTATTGATTTCATAAAATTCTGTACCTTTTTTACGCAACTTTGTAATGTATTATATATGTCTAAAATCAATATTTAAGGAATAAAAGCCGAAGTCAATGCTTTTGGGACACCCTGTATAATGTTTGTAAGGAAAGTAAAAAGATCTGTAATTATCGTCTGTTGCATTAAAAATAGCAGACGATATATCTGATATGTATTTTAGGATAAATCTAGAAATCTATGGCACTTTTGCTGCTATAATTCCTGAAGTTGAGATTAATTATTTGGGCTGAATTCCGGGATTACCACCCTTAGGCGAAACTCTTAAATTTCTGCCAAGGTACAAGATTTCCCTGATACAACGTAAGTAATAAAAGTTAAGATTGAAAGAAACTCTTCTGTGAACCTACAATATTGGAAGAGAAGCGATTAAAATTTCATTACTCGATCAATAATGTTCATCAAAGAGAATTTGATTGAAAGCAGAAATTTAAAAGCTAAAGTGCATTTATCTTAAGAAGGAGGGGATTTTTTTTTCTTCTTCAATCTAAAAGAGAAATAAAATTTAAAGCTTCTTCCCGCCTAGTAAGAGAGTGAGGTTGTTGAGTAGAAATTAATGTCATTTCAGGACTGGTAAAGTGAGTGTTAAACAGAAAACGTTGCTGTGGATTAATTTGTTCGTGTTTATAATAGTTGCTGTGTATTAATTTGTTCGTGTTTATAATAGTTGCTGTGTATTAGTTTGTTCGTGTTTATAATAGTAGCTGTGTATTAATTTGTTCGTGTTTATAATAGTTTCTGTGGATTAATTTGTTCGTGTTTATAATAGTTTCTGAGGATTAATTTGTTCGTGTTTATAATAGTTGCTGTGGACAATAATAGTTCCTGTGGATTAATTTGTTCGTGTTTATAATAGTTGCTATGGATTAATTTGCTCGTATTTATGATAGTCGCTGTGGATTTATTTGTTTGTGTTTATAATAGTTGCTGTGGATTAATTTTTTCTTGTTTATGCTGTATTAGACTGGTAAGAAAGTTTGAAGTTAAGTAAGTTAAAGACAACACTGCATACGCATAGAGATATATCTATAATACTAAAGGAAGATGTCTGAGTCTTTGTTTGTCTACCTGTGTGGTGTGTAGCGGAAAATCTAAACGTCGTGCGGACATGAAAATTTGTATACATATACTTCAAGTCCCGGGACGATACGCTTCGGCTAGATTTTTTAAGAATTCGAATCAGTCTTGAGTTATTTTGTGTTTTAGCACGATTTTGACCGAATTTCATGCAAATAGGTCTATTAGCGACCGAAAATATTATTATATTGTATGAAGAAAAAATAACTTTTATGTTTACTTAAATAACCTTTCCTTAAATAACCTTTCCTCGTGTGTATAGGTAAAATAGCGTACTCTGCGATATTTTCCATGAATAACATTCCAAATTCATCTCTACGGTGAGAGTCAGCTTACCTAATTTGAAATGTAAATCATTGGTCATTGACTACAATATTTAGCTTTTAAATTAAAATATTTACTTAGGTAGATCTCAAAGATCATAACAAACATTTACAAATAATGCTTTATACTAAAACAAATTATTTAATCTTTTGTGAGAGAGACTTAGGAGGGGATGTAAGACCAAGCAATATTTACCAAAATATCAAAAAAAGATCTGCACTAGAGCCAGTTGTTTATAATATATGTCTGGTACGTACCTTGTGTATATTTTAACTACACTAGAGATCACTGACTTTGACTTGGCGCACTTGGTACTAGGGAGCAAATTTGTTCCACTCCACATCATCTGGAGTTGATTCCAAGAGTACTACTTTTCATTTTTCGTCATAGAGAACATGATTTCTCTTTCTGCTTATCATCCTCATAACTCGAAGCTCTGCTTCAATCTGCTGCGCTTTCTTTCATCAGGTAATCTTTTCATATTTTAATAATACTTTCATACTTTATTTTTTACCTTGATACGGGGAAATACGCCTTCCTTGTTTTTGATTGGCCTTGCTTTGTATGATGATTTAGGGTAGATCCTGATTGGACTCCATCTTTTTTAATGTAGCTTCTTCGGGTTAGATCCGGAAGCATGGGCTGCGTCCATGTAGACATCGTGACTTTCCAAACTGTTGATGTTATTGAAAATTGGAGAATTTATGGTCATAAACCTCTTTCTAATGAAATATTGAACTTGGTGCCTGTTCGTCTGAAACCTCTGTTCAGCTTGTTTCACGCCATGGCGTATTACTTGAAATATACAGGGTGGTCATAAAAAAAACTTCCCCGATATATGAACTCCTAGCTGGTTATCCGCTCAACCAATCGAAAGGAAACTTCAGATATTGTTATTTGAAGGTATGCGCTCGAGATTGTGATGATTTCAAACAAAAGAGCTCTCACGGTTACGGTTACAGTAAAAAATTTTCAAAATTTTCGAATGGCAACGCCCACTTTTTTCCTACGCAAATTGATCAGCGCATTGAAAAACCATAAATGGCGTTGGAACGATGCACGTATGATGAAAATTGGCGGCGTAAAACATTTGCAAAGAAGAGCATTGTAAAAGACCACTGACAACACAAGAGAGGACAGGGAAAAAACTTTTATTGGAATTACAAGTTTTCAACGTGCCTACCTTCGCAGATAATAATGCATTGCATTCGGGGAATTGTTAACAGCAATGACGAACGCAGGAGGAATCTGTATAACTTCACGTTTTATGGCATCCTTCAATTCTGATAAATCTCATGGATTTGATGTATAAATTTTAGATTTCAGATTGCCCCAGAACCAGAAATCCATCGGAGTGAGGTCGGGGGATCTCGGTAGCTACGAAACTGCAATGCTACGGGAGGTGACTCTATCACCAAAGTTCTGTTTCAGCACTTGTCGAACAAATGTAGCGACGTGTGGAGGAGCACCATCTTGCATCCATACAATGTCCTTAACGACATTTTGCTGCTGCAATTCTGGAATTACGTTATTCTGCAACATTGTTTTATACCGAGGACCTGTGATGGAGCACGTTTGCATACCATTGGATGTGACCTCTTCGAAGAAGTACGGACCGAGAACGAATGTGCTTGCGATGCCGCACAACACAGTCACTTTAGCTTCGTGTAAAGAGCACTGGTGCCACATTGTGAGGATTTTCGTCTGCCCAGTGAACGCAGTTCTTGGAGTTTACGTTCCCAGTTAAGGAGAAATGTGCCTCATCCGTCCATAATATCCGCAGCGGCCACCTGCTATCTTCATCATATCTGATGAGGAAAAAAATCGTAAAGTCCACTCGCTGGAATCGATAAGGAAATATCCGCAGAATAGAGCCCAGAAGCTTGAGGACTGTGGTTTTCGGTACATCCAAATTACGGGCAACACTTCTTGCAGTACGCAATGGATCTGCAGTAATCGTATTATGCACTTCCGCAACAACTTCAACAGGAACAGATGGTCGTCCGGATTGCGGTCTATCACATGTGCATCCAGTTTCTTCAAATTTTCTACCAAATCATGTACGGTTCGTACGGAACATGGGCCTCGTCTTAGCTTATGATTTCGCCGATAAACTTGCACTGCTTTCAATTTGCGCAGGATAAAAGTGGGTGTTGCCATTCGAAAATTTCGAAATTTTTTCACTGTAACCGTAACCTTGAGAGCTCTATTGCTTGAAATCATCACAAAGTTTTTTTATGACCACCCTGTATATTGATTAATTTGGTCTCACACATAGTTTCCATCTGAACACCATCCGTAAGATCGAGAAATTCTTTTTGAAAATTTTGAACTGAGTCTATACGATTAATAGACGGATTTTCGATTTTTAAAATACACTCTAAGACAAAAAATTCGACGCAACTCGCAAAATAATCTATAGTAATGAAACAATATATGCAAACACCTGTCGATCGAATGTGCAAATGATCAAAAATTCGCAGCCAATTAATGAATAGTCGGAACTACAGCGCAATGAAACAGAGCGCCATGGTGGTGTATATAAGGAGCGAACCTCGCTTTCAGGAACAAAACGTGCAATGGATTTCGATTGCGTTTACGTACCATGATTGTAACAATGCCTCGCCGGCGAATTCGCGGCTACTATGAGCATATGAAGGAGTTTGAAAGAGGGCGTGCGGTCGGACTGCAGGAGGCTGGATGGGCACACCGACGAATCGCTCGATATTTGGGTAGGTGCGATGCAGAAATTAGACGATATTGGCAGGAATGGATCCGGAATGGCAGATTTTAGCGGCAAGCAGGCAGCGGACAGCCTTGAGCGACGACAGAATAGGAAGATAGAGCGATTATCAAAGTAGCTTTAATCGCACGAGATTCGTCGTTATCAACTGTTCAACGTGTGATAAATACGGAAGTGGCCACCCGGGCCATTAATAGAAGACTACGCGGAATCTATACTCGCGGCCCCCCCATTACGCCACCTACCACTTACTAGTATGCACCGTCAACAGCGATTACAATGGTGACGGGTCCGATCAACGTGGAATTGTTCGGATTGGTAACGGATTGTCTGATGAGTCCAGTTTTGAACTGATTCCCGATGACCAGCGCAGACGTGTCTGGAGACAGCCCGGATATCGTCAGGATCCTGCTCTTACTGTCTCACGCCGTACGGCCCGATAACAGGGAGTTATGGTCTGGGGTGCCATTTAGTTTAATAGCCGGACCCCTTTGATAGTCCTCCATGGCACCATCACAGCACAGCGGTAAGTTGCCGATATTCTACGACCCGTTGTATTGCCATTCCTTCGCAACACCCCGAGCTATCTTTTCAGCAAGATAATGCCGACGGAGCGACACCATCGTTCTTGGATTGTTGACGTATTTTCATGTGCTAATTTCGAATATGTTTTAAAACGGCTAAATATGAAATATTATTTGATACATGTGAAGTGTTAAAGCTACCGAATAGAATAAGATCATTTATTTCGTTTGGGAAGTTGTTTGTAGTGGTTTAAAAGCTAATAGAATTTTCGTCGATTGTGAGTGATTCGGTCGTCATCTTGTCCAATTCCGCAGCATATAGTGCGGTGTTTTTATGAACAGAAAATTGACGTCTGGATCCTGATTCCTTTGGAAATGGTAATTATTCAAGTTTTCTTCTTATTGATTTGAGATTGTGCACTGTAAATTTTCTGGAAAACTTTGCTTTAAAACTGAATGTTCTAAATTTTGGTTGTTTGTTGTGATCAATCAGAGTATTGAATTGTATATCTGAAACATGTAATATCCTGAAAACTTTGATTACTGTTTAATTGTAAGATAAAAAATAACATCTAGTGTGGAAATAATTAAGTGCTAGTGTATTTGTAGATATTTTAAACAGTGTATAAACTTTGTAAACATTGCGGAGGGATCTCTGAATCCTTCATATGCTCTTGTTGCCACTGCGCACGTTTGGAACTTTTGAGCGTTCGGAGGTTCCAACCGATCCAGGTCCTTGGTTAATGAAAGGTATTGGTTAGCATTCGGAGTTATGGCTAACCCTCGGGCTGTCTGGTCGGGTAACAACTTGAATCAAGGCCAAAGGTGGACCAACGACATATTGACGTACTTACTTTGTGTAGATCTTTGAGTGCAATAAGTCATTCAATTGTTCAGGAATTCTAATAATTTCTTTTTCTGTACATCCACATTACACGTACCAAATTTTGTCACGTTTGGAAGATTCTTTCTTGGTGCGTCGATTTTTTTTTTGTCTTTGAGTGTATTATCCGAGTTCACAAGCTCTTCGAGAACGTGCTGTTGATTTTAATCAAAGGAACCTATGTAGATTACGGAATGAATCGAAGGAGCTTATATGGGTTGTATCAAAGTAGCATATTTAAAACGTATTACGCCCACACAGAGGATGAAAGGCGTGTTTGGAGCGAATTTAAGGAGCTTATTTATAACGTATTGAAAACAGCTTATTTAGGGTGCATCAAAAGAGTTTATTTAGGGTGTATCAGAAGATTATATTTAAAACGTATTACATCCACACAGAGAATGAAAATCGTATTTAGGACGAATCAAATTAGCTTATTTATGGCATATCAAAATAACTTATTTGAGGTGTATCAAAATAGTTTATGTATAGTGTATCAAAATATTATTCAGTTCGTATCAAAAAATCTTATTTAGGGCATATCAAACGAACTTATTTAGGGTGTATCAAAAGAACATATTCGAAACGTGTTACACCTACACAGAGGATGGAAGGTGTATTTAGAGTGAATCAAATGAGCTTATTTATGGCGTATCAAAATAATTTATTTAAGGTGCATCAAAAGAGTTTGTTTAGACAGTATAAAAACTTTATGCAGTTCGCATCAAAAGAGCTTATTTAGTGTGTAACAAAGGAGCTTATTTTGGGCGTATCAATATACCCGTGCAGAGGATAATAGGAGTATTTAGGGCGGAATATGCAGCCGTGTTAGGGCATAGCTTATCGATTTGCCCAGCGTCGGGGACTAAAGCGTATCACGTACCTGAGCAGCAGTCCAATGTATGATAAGGTGTTTATATAGGGCAAGCATTTGCTTGCGTGTATTTTGTAATTTAAGTGTGTGCTCGGGCAGCGGGCAACTAATCCTTTCACAAAACTTTATGAATTCAATTAATTCCTGCTTCAAATCACAGGTAACGTTGGGTGTAGCTTCTAGTGTAAAAAAAATTTAATGTGGGCAGCGCATGACGTTCCCTGCAGACTCAGATTCACGTTTTCTTTATTTCCTCAATAATTCATTAAATTGAGTTTGATTGCACAAAATAACACCCATAATTATTTTAAATGACACTGAATGTGTACTTTTAATTCAGTTTTCGTTTTCATTTGGTAACTGGATTTATTTTTAAAGGTGGCGTAGCGAAAATGCAAAGAAACTGAAATATCTCAGAACGACTAGTCCGAGTGTAATGGGGTTGGTATTATTCTTTCCATCATTAAGAATTATGTACAAAACAATCATTTAATCGATATATTTGAGCATATGTAGTCTTTTATTTTAGGTTTTGGCGAATTTTGCGGGCCATGTCGTAAAAAAAAAGGCAGGTTATATTTTTTTAAATTGTACCGAAATTGCACCAGGATAAGCCACAAGTGGCTTATTTACTAAATTTTGTAAAATTTGGTATATAAGTTTCTTAGCTAGAGTGGATATAGTGGATTTTAGAGGGCCATTTCGCAAAAAGGGCAGGTTTTTTGTTTTTCCAAATTGTACTAAAATCTAACCAGCACCAGGG